>CM060298.1:612345-614845 GCA_030684275.1 Acipenser oxyrinchus oxyrinchus | reverse complement strand
TTGTTTTGTTTACATCATTTTTTCGGATTGAAGTCAACACGGCCCGGTGAGGAGGTTTGTTTATATCCGAAGCCCGCTTTCCACAGAGGCGAAAACTTTACAAAATTAAACGCAGGACAACGAAAACAACACCACCCGACAAAGAGAGACATTTCAAACAGGTTTTAACGGCTTTAAAAACAACAAATACACAATAAAATTCAAATACAAAGGGTTTCTGTTGGGATAGCGATACCGCGCTGTGTTAAAACGACGCTTCTTCCAAGCAATTCATTAAAACCCTCCATTTAAAATCGCTTTTATTTTTATTCTGTTCATTTCATTGCAGTTGCGCGTATAATTTATTCACGATTCATTATTATTAATCATTATTTGGGATTTCTTGTTCACGTTGCTACGGTTTCGTGGTTTAAGTTTGCAAAGCTGAGCGCATCTGAAAATTCATTTATTAAATTAATTAGCAACTAGAACCGCCCACTAGTTAATTACATTTATTTACACTTGTTGTTTTTTTAATTATAATGAGATTTGCGGGTCTATAATATCTTTTTTTTTTATTTTTTTTTTTTTAATAGACATATTGCAGACCGTCTTTACAGTCTTAATTTATACTGTAATTTTTATTAAATAATTAAAATTATTAATTTTGGGAAGAAAAAAAAAAGTTATTTTTTGTAATCAAATACATCTGACGTGTTTTATTATTTTATTTTTTCAAACTTTAAAATAATATATATATATATATATATATATATATATATATATATATATATATATATATATATATATAATAATAACAATACATATTTATATATATATATATATTTTTTTTTTATATATAATCTGTACATTTTTTGGGGGGTATAGATTTCAGCGATGAATTGAAATCTATATTTGTTGATTCTCAGGCTTGCTTTACCGTAAAGACACACGCAGGATTTTGTGCGCATTTGGTGGGATTCCAGTTTAAGGTTTTGTCCTTGGTTCCGAAGCCCGGGTGATCAAACCGAACCCGGGTTATAAACACGCCTGTACTTTCCTTGATCGAGCCCCGTCAGCGGTGCGGGTCAGAACCGGTCCTCGGTCCGGTGAGATGGCCTCGGTTCCGGTGTACTGCCTCTGCCGGCTCCCCTACGATGTGACCCGGTTTATGATCGAGTGCGACATATGTCAAGATTGGTTTCACGGGAGGTAAGATTATTATTATTATTATTATTATTATTATTATTATTATTATTATTATTATTATTGTTTAGTTTTATTGTATTTATTTATTTAGTTTTTTTATAATTGTTACATTTTGGTGGGATGTTTTATTGGAGATGCAGAAAAGCGAATGTTCTTCGCGGAGCGTCGCTGTGCACTGTGAGCCGCTAGGCGGCGCTGCTGTGCTGAGACTAGAGACCCGTGTGTAAGATGCTCTTTGTGTTGAGTGTAGAGACCCGTGTGTAAGATGCTCTTTGTGTTGAGTGTAGAGACCCGTGTGTAAGATGCTCTTTGTGTTGAGTGTAGAGACGCGTGTGTAAGATGCTCTTTGTGTTGAGTGTAGAGACGCGTGTGTAAGATGCTCTTTGTGTTGAGTGTAGAGACGCGTGTGTAAGATGCTCTTTGTGTTGTAGCTGTGTGAGTGTAGAGACGCGTGTGTAAGATGCTCTTTGTGTTGTGAGTAGAGACGCGTGTGTAAGATGCTCTTTGTGTTGTAGCTGTGTGAGTGTAGAGACGCGTGTGTAAGATGCTCTTTGTGTTGTAGCTGTGTGAGTGTAGAGACGCGTGTGTAAGATGCTCTTTGTGTTGTAGTGTGTGAGTGTAGAGCAGCGTGTGTAAGATGCTCTTTGTGTTGTAGCTGTGTGAGTGTAGAGACGCGTGTGTAAGATGCTCTTTGTGTTGTAGCTGTGTGAGTGTAGAGACGCGTGTGTAAGATGCTCTTTGTGTTGTAGCTGTGTGAGTGTAGAGGCGCGTGTGTAAGATGCTCTTTGTGTTGAGTGTAGAGACGCGTGTGTAAGATGCTCTTTGTGTTGTAGCTGTGTGAGTGTAGAGACGCGTGTGTAAGATGCTCTTTGTGTTGTAGCTGTGTGAGTGTAGAGGCAGCGTGTGTAAGATGCTCTTTGTGTTGTAGTGTAGAGAGCGCGTGTGTAAGATGCTCTTTGTGTTGTAGCTGTGTGAGTGTAGAGACGCGTGTGTAAGATGCTCTTTGTGTTGTAGTGTAGAGAGCGCGTGTGTAAGATGCTCTTTGTGTTGTAGCTGTGTGAGTGTAGAGACGCGTGTGTAAGATGCTCTTTGTGTTGTAGCTGTGTGAGTGTAGAGACGCGTGTGTAAGATGCTCTTTGTGTTGTAGCTGTGTGAGTGTAGAGAGCGTGTGTAAGATGCTCTTTGTGTTGTAGCTGTGTGAGTGTAGAGACGCGTGTGTAAGATGCTCTTTGTGTTGTAGCTGTGTGAGTGTAGAGACGCGTGTGTAAGATGCTCTTTGTGTTGTAGCTGTGTGAGTGTAGAGACGCGTGTG
>CM060298.1:600042-601845 GCA_030684275.1 Acipenser oxyrinchus oxyrinchus | reverse complement strand
CCTCTCCCTCCTCTCCCTCTCTCCTCTCTCTCCTCCTCCTCTCCTCTCTCCCTCTCCTCTCCTCTCTCCCTCCTCTCTCTCTCTCTCTCTCCTCTCTCTCTCTCTCCTCTCTCTCTCTCTCCTCCTCTCTCTCTCTCCTCTCTCTCTCTCCCTCTCTCTCCCTCCTCTCCTCTCCTCCTCTCTCTCTCTCCTCCTCTCCTCTCTCTCTCTCTCTCCTCTCTCTCTCTCTCTCCCTCCTCCTCTCCCCTCTCCTCCTCCTCTCCTCTCTCTCTCCTCTCTCTCTCCTCTCCTCCTCCCTCTCTCCTCTCTCTCCTCTCTCTCTCCTCTCCCTCCCTCTCCTCCTCTCCTCTCTCTCTCTCTCTCTCTCTCCTCTCCCTCTCCTCTCCTCTCTCTCCTCTCTCCTCTCCTCTCCTCTCCTCTCTCTCTCTCCCTCTCCTCTCTCTCTCTCTCCCTCTCAGTCCTCGTACTGTTCCTTTCCTCTCTCATGTCATCCCTCTCCCTCCTCTCTCCTCCTCTCTCTCCTCTCTCTCTCTCTCTCTCTCTCTCTCTCTCCTCTCTCTCTCTCTCTCTCTCTCCTCTCTCTCTCTCTCTCTCTCTCCTCCTCTCCTCTCTCTCTCCTCTCTCTCCTCTCTCTCTCTCTCTCTCTCTCTCTCTCTCTCTCTCTCTCTCTCTCCTCTCCTCTCTCTCTCTCTCTCTCTCTCTCTCCCTCTCCTCTCCTCTCTCTCCTCCCCTCCTCTCCTCTCTCTCCTGTCCTCTCTCTCTCTCTCTCCTCTCTCTCTCTCCTCTCCCCTCTCTCTCTCAAAGGCTTTGATCCAGTCCCTTGTAAATGTGTTTTGTTTTTTCCCCTCGTAGCTCATGTCATCCTCTCTCTCCCCTCTCTCCAGTCTACCCCTCTCTCGGGGCGAGGACGACCCAGCCCTGAAATCGAAAAGCAAGAAGAAGAAGAACTCGGACGATGCCCCCTGGAACCCCAAAGGTCTGGATGTTAAATAAAACATCAAAATTATCTGTTTATATATATATATATATATATATATATATATATATATATATATATATATATATTTATTTAATTGTCTTTGTCTAAAATTCTAGGTGATGATAAACTAATAGTAAAAGTTTACAGAAGGGTGGATGTACTGATTTTGAAAATAATTAAAGTGTGGAGTAGTGGTTAGGGCTCTGGACTCTTGACCGGAGGGTCGTGGGTTCAATCCCAGGTGGGGGGGGGCACTGCTGCTGTACCCTTGAGCAAGGTTCTTTACCTAGATTGCTCCAGTAAAAGAAACCCAACTGTATAAATGGGGAATTGTATGTAAAAAATAATGTGATATCTTGTAACAATTGTAAGTCGCCCTGGATAAGGGCATCTGCTAAGAAATAATGTATTCAATCATGTATTAATTTATTTCCTCTCTCTCTCTCTCCCCCCTCTCTCTCTCTTTCTTTCTCTCTCTCTCCTCCTCCTCTCTCTCTTCTCTCTCTCTCTCTCCTCAGCCCAGCGTCATCCCCGCTGCCCAAACAGAACCGCCCGTTCGGGAGGGTGCGAGGTCGCCTCTATCGAAACAGGACTGGCTGCAGCCGCTGCCAAACTGGCACAGCAGGTACTGAACTGGGAGGGAGTGGGATGGACTGGGATGGACTGGGAGGGACTGGGAGGAGGGTCGTCAGTGTATAATGCAGTACAGTGGCCCCATCTATGCTGAAGCTCATACAGTACAAAAGACTCCTTTTGTTTTCTGTCGGTTTGCCGTGGAACACAGTGGAATAATCAATACCAGTACTCAATACCAGTACTCAATA
>CM060298.1:590042-595042 GCA_030684275.1 Acipenser oxyrinchus oxyrinchus | reverse complement strand
GTCTCTGACCCTCTCTCTCTCTCTCTGTCTCATGCTCAGTCTCTGACCCTCTCGCTCTCTCTCTCCTCTCTCTCGCTCTCATGCTCTGTCTCATGCTCTCACAGTCTCTGATCCTCTCTCTCTCTGTCTCATGCTCAGTCTCTGACCCTCTCGCTCTCTCTCTCCTCTCTCTGCTCTCTGCTCTGTCTCATGCTCTCAGTCTCTGACTCTCTCTCTCTCTCTCTCTCGCTCTCTCTCTCTCTCTCTCTGCTCTCTCTCTCTCAGTCTCTGACTCTCTCTCTCTCTCTCTCTCTCTCTCTCTCGCTCTCTCTCTCTCTCTCGCTCTCTCTCTGTCTCATGCTCTCAGTCTCTGACTCTCTCTCTCTCTCTTCTCTCGCTCTCTCTCGCTCTCTCTCTCTCTCTCGCTCTCTCTCTGTCTCATGCTCTCAGTCTCTGACTCTCTCTCTCTCTCTCTGTCTCATGCTCTCACAGTCTCTGACTCTCTCTCTCTCTCTCTCTCTCATGCTCTCACAGTCTCTGACTCTCTCTCTCTCTCTGTCTCATGCTCTCACAGTCTCTGACTCTCTCTCTCGCTCTCTCTCTGTCTCATGCTCTCACAGTCTCTGACCCTCTCTCTCTCTCTCACTCCCCTCTCTCTCCTCTCTCTCTCTCTCTCTCCTCTCTTCTCCCTCTCAAGTGTAAGGTTATGTACAGTAGCTCTAGTAAACACATGGTTTAAAAGTGCATAGTTTTGTATTGCTGCTGCGTGTGTAGGCAGGGAGGAGGTTTCTATAAGGGTTGGGCAGGGGTTTGTGTTTTATTTTATTTTTATGAATAGTTTTAAAACAAACAAAAAAAAAATTGAGTATTTTTTTTTTTTTTAAATAGTATTTTTACAACAAAAAAAACCCCAAAACACCTCCTCCCCACCCCCCACCCCAAAAAAATAAAGCAGGAAAAATCTGTAAATGTTTCAAATATTTTTCAGCTGAAATGTGTCTTTCTATTATTATTTTTACTGTTATTATTACTGTTATCGTTGTGAAGTCATTCTTGTCTCAGTTTCTCATTTCACTGTGTTCTTTATTTTTTAAGGAGTTTGCATATTGTATAGGATTCAGTTTCCTGATTTTTTTGCTCTGTGCCGCGTTTTCCTTTCACAGTTCTATGTAATTTTATTAATTGGGTATTATTTTTATTATTCTTCTTATCATTTTTTTGTTTTGTAACTAGATGTTAAAAAAAAAAACAATAAAATAAAATGCTTCTGTTTAGTTTTTAGTTTTTTTTTAACCCCTCCCCAGCTGTCTTGCGATGGAATTGAAACTATACTCAATTTATTCTGGTCTGACCGAGTCACAGCATCCAGTGTGGAGATCGGTCCAGAGCTCGTCAAATTCTGCAGAAGTCAAAACAATGTAAGAGAAAAAAATAAACAAGGACTCCAGCGAGCAGCGCTGAAGATTCATTGACAGTGAAAAATAATGCCTGCAGCCTTCCTCATGAATTCCAGGCTGAATCCCACAGGAATGGCTTCCTCTGAGCTGTGAAATTACTCCTTTTGAATTCCGCTGCTATTATAATTATCAGGAGGCTGTGTGGTCCAGTGGTTAAAGAAACGGGCTTCTAACCAGGAGGTCCCCGGTTCAAATCCCACCTCAGCCACTGACTCATTGTGTGACCCTGAGCAAGTCACTTAACCTCCTTGTGCTCCGTCTTTCGGGTGAGACGTAGTTGTAAGTGACTCTGCAGCTGATGCATAGTTCACACCCTAGTCTCTGTAAAGTAAGCCTTGGATAAAGGCATCTGCTAAATAAACAAATAATAATAATAATTATTATTATTATTAATGAGTCATTCAGCAGACACTTTTATCCAAAGCGACTCACAGAGACTAGGGGGGTGAACTCTGCTTCATCAACTACTTCCAATAGGAGCTGGTTTGTTTGACATCTCACCTGAAGGACGGAGCACAAGGAGGTGAAGCGACTTGCTCAGGGTCTCACACACTGCACGCACACACACACGCACGCACGCCGCGCACACACACACGGAGTCAGTGGCTGAGCCGGGATTTGAACCTCCTGGTAGTCCCTTTCTTTAACCCTGTCCATTCCATGTTCCTTTGTAAGGAGTGATGTTGATCGCATGTATAAGGCTGGCGTTCGTTATGAAGGATCACGAGTTAGAGGATATGAAAGCACAGCTTATATTTGCGATCGGCTCCATTCGTTATAAAAGGCGATTAAAGCCGCATGAATTAACGGGGCTGAATTGAAAACGAATGACTTCAGAACTCCCGAGGACTGGCACAAGACGGTCACGTGGTCTTCCCGTCGGGAATTCATTAGGAAAACGTGTGGACGTTTATTTGAAAAACTGAATACATTTCCCACTGCATTATAATTTCCTTAAAAACGGCGCTATTAACAAGCAAAGAATTTGGACCGTTTTGTTTCCGTGGGAAAGCGGTTTGTGATTAGTTACGGGTTGTTTTTTTTTTTGTTTTGTTAAAATTCATAAAACGGGGACAAACTGTACCGTGTTTTTTTTTTGTTTTTTTTTAAACAGTCCCCACACCAGAATTAGTTGCCTGTCAAATTTCCATGTTACGATTATATTACTGGTTTTTCTTGTACGGTGAAGCACACAGCGACTAGTCTTGTCTTGTTTATTATTATTATTATTATTATTATTATTATTATTATTATTATTATTAATAATAATAATAATAATAATAATAATAATAATAATAAGACAAGACGATGTTTAGTATTCAAACTTTGATATTTCACTCTTCTAAATAAACACAGCTGTATGAAGTTCATAAAAAAAAAAATGTCTTGAGATTTTTTCTTGTGGTTCAGATTCAAGATGGGAATGAATCACGAGAGAATGTTGTGCTTTTATTTCTTTATTTCTTTATTATGTAAAATTTAAATCGATACTCAAACACACACTTATATAGCAGACGCTGATAGTGATGCGATCCAGCCCTCTGAAATGTCTTTATAATATACAGCGCTAGACCCTGATATTGATGCGATCCAGCCCTCTGCAATGTCTTTATAATATACAGCGCTAGACCCTGATAGTGATGCGATCCAGCCCTCTGAAATGTCTTTATAATATACAACACTAGACCCTGATATTGATGCGATCCAGCCCTCTGAAATGTCTTTATAATATACAGCACTAGACCCTGATATTGATGCGATCCAGCCCTCTGAAATGTCTTTATAATATACAACACTAGACCCTGATATTGATGCGATCCAGCCCTCTGAAATGTCTTTATAATATACAGCGCTAGACCCTGATAGTGATGCGATCCAGCCCTCTGAAATGTCTTTATAATATACAGCACTAGACCCTGATATTGATGCGATCCAGCCCTCTGAAATGTCTTTATAATATACAGCGCTAGACCCTGATAGTGATGCGATCCAGCCCTCAGAAATGTCTTTATAATATACAGCACTAGACCCTGATATTGATGCGATCCAGCCCTCTGAAATGTCTTTATAATATACAGCGCTAGACCCTGATATTGATGCAATCCAGCCCTCTGAAATGTCTTTATAATATACAGCACTAGACCCTGATATTGATGCGATCCAGCCCTCTGAGATGAAACAGGATACTCAGCAATCACTAGAAATATTTCATGAAGAAGAAAATTCACTGATAAACTGAAAACGTTTCGGCACTCCGCCTTCTTCTGACAGCATTGGAGAATTAGTCGGGAAAGACTTGCTGCTGTTTTCACTTTGAAAGTTGACGTCACAGATGTTCTAAGAACACTGAGACCCACACAGTTCTGAGGTGGAGTTCTGATTCTAAAAGGATGCATCACTGTCTTCCAGATTCAGTCCCATGTTGGGGAAATTAAGTCTTAATTAGTCACTGAAAATGATAATTATAAATTACAATACTAATTATATATAACAATTATTGACTGAAAATGCTTTTCTGTTTACATCAAACTTTTAATTCTGCCAATGAATATTCGAATACATTTCCATACCATTGTGTATCCTTCGGTTTTACGTAACGGACGCGTGTTTGACGACTGCAACGTACGTCAGTCGCTGACTGACACCTGTCAAAATCAGAAAAAAAAACAATAAATAAAAAAAAAATAAAAAAATGCGGCTTTGGGTGGTTTACGGTTTTTTTTTTTTTATCACATTTGTATTGGAAACCGTTGAGTTGTGCGCCCGACGCGACAGAGCCAGCCTCGTTTTGAACCCAAGATGGCGGAGGTTGTGGAAGTCGCCTATCCGCCCGTCAGAAGACTAGGAAACCCCGCGCGTTCTCGCGAGATGTGTGTCTCTCCTGCTTGCTGGTGTAAGATGGCGGAGGCGAAATAAACCGCAGCTCCAGGTAACCGAGAATTTTTTTCTTCTAAAGCCGAGGTTGGAAACCATCGGGGAGCCGGGGAGAAAGGGGGACGGGGTCTCGGGGTGACCGGGAACACGGGGTGGCGGGAAGGGGCTCTGCGGGGATCGGCAGACCCTAAAAAGGCGGTTTTGCCAGGGTAGACCCGGGGAGGACTGCTGGGTGAACCGCCATTTTTAATTCGCTATCTTGTAACTAGTTTGGAAAGAAGGAGGGGGGGATGGATGGATGGATAAGAAGGATAGATAGAGGGAGAGGGATGGGGATAGGACAGGATAGGGAGGCTCAGTACACGGGGGGCGTACAGTAAGTATGTGAAATATTAAAGGTGAAGTCAGGAGCTAAAGTAAGAGAGGCAGTTAGAAATGGGACAGAAACGAGGAGGTGAACCTGGGCTGAGCTGAGCTGGGCTGAGCTGGGTATGTTAAAGAAATACCAGCCTAAAACATCACGTCAGGTTTTGATTCCTTGCTGTTTCAAGTTGCTCTGAGAGTAACTTGAAACGTTATTCCTGATCATGGCGGATTGTGACGCGAGCAGAGAGTGTTGTTGTTGTTGTTGTTGTTGTTGTTGTTGTATGGATTGGGATGGATGCTAGAGTATTGGGAGGTGTCCCCACT
>CM060298.1:555042-585042 GCA_030684275.1 Acipenser oxyrinchus oxyrinchus | reverse complement strand
TAAACACTGTAGACAGACACACACACACACACACACACACACACACACAGACACACAGACAGAGTGTTACCGTGCGTGTGTGTGCGCTCTGCAGTGCAGTCTCCCTGATGTGTGCAATCTGTCTCCTCCTCGCTGGGACAGTAGAAAGCAGAGCAATGGGGCCCCTGCCTGCTTGATAGCTATCGCTTCATGTGTGGGTCGGGGTCTCTACTCCCAGGGGTCCCCAAGCCTGCTCCTGGAGAGCCCCCAATCCTGCAGGTTTTTCTCGTGTGTCTTTTTTACATCAGTCAATGGCTAAAGATCTGGAACGCCTGCTAAACTGGACTGATCGAGCCAGTAACTGGTTCGAGTTTATGTAACTCGGTTCAAATAAGAAAAACAGAAGACCCGGCAGCTCTCTGGGACCCGGGTTCGAGCCCCCCTGCTCTAGATTAGATCTTCCGTTTTCTTTTTTCTTTTTTTTAATTTGATTTTAGGAAGGAGAAATGATTCCAACGTTTTATTTTTTTTTCCGTTAATGTTTTGCATTTTTTTTCAGTCGTGCGATGTTTGTCTGCAGGGGCTTCGTTTCTTGCTGTGATTTAGTGTTTATTGTTGATGGTGGTTTATTATTACTGGTCTGACGTCCTCTCTCTAAGACAGTCGGTTTTTGCTGACCCCGCTGTAGTTCTGTGCTGTAACTGAAAAAGCCCGGCTTTTTTCCTCAAAAGTTTCCTCGTTTGCACTGCTTTGCTGCAATGCTGCTGTTGCTGAACACGGTGAGCGAAAATCAATATCGAATCTCTCCGTGAGAGAAGTCTTGCAGAGAGCTGTTCAGTGTCCCAGGCAGCCCTGCCTCGTCTCGCCTCGCAGTGGTATTGATTTGCTCTTCTGTTCCTGCTAACTCCGTTCCCTAAATTGAATTGGGATGTTTGTTCATTCGTTTAGTATCGATCGCCCAGATTGCCGCCTTTTCCCCCCGATAACAGTGGGAGGTGAACTGGGTCTCTGTCCGGGACTGGGAGGGAGGCAGTGTGGCCTAGCTTAGTGGTTAGAGCTGAGGGAGAGAGGCAGTGTGGCCTAGCTTAGTGGTTCGGGCTAAAGGACTGGGAGGCTGAGGGAGGGAGGCAGTGTGGCCTAGCTTAGTGGTTTGGGCTAAAGGACTGGGAGGCTGAGGGAGGGAGGCAGTGTGTCCTAGCTTAGTGGTTAGAGCTAAAGGACTGGGAGGCTGAGGGAGGGAGGGAGGCAGTGTGGCCTAGCTTAGTGGTTAGAGCTAAAGGACTGGGAGGCTGAGGGAGGGAGGGTGGCAGTGTGGCCTAGCTTAGTGGTTAGCGCTAAGGGACTGGGACGCTGAGGGAGGAAGGCAGTATGGCTTGGCTTAGTGGTTAGGGCTAAGGGACTGGGAGGCAGTGTGGCATTGTGGTCACGTCTGGTAAGTTTAGTTGAGGGTTGTCTGATCTGCGCTGGTTTGGCCCTGTGGCTCCCTGGTGTTGTTTGCAGGGGAGATCGATCTGTGCAGGACGGTTGGGCTATTAATCATACCTCTTAAAGAAGCGCTTTGATTTTATTAAGTGCTTCTGACTCGGAGTGCTGTGGTGCGGGACTCTGTGATTCATAAGCCTGCGATGGAGTATTTTATATTTAATTTTTTTTTTTTTTTTTTTGTTGAATACTGCAGAGTCGGGCTGCTTTCTGAAGGATTCTCTCTTACAGAAGCAGAAGCAGCAGCAGCAGGGAGTGCGTCACACCATCCTGTTTAAAAAAAAATAGAAAAATACAAATCAACACAGTGCCTTTGCTGTATTACACTGTACTGGGCTGCACACTTAACTTTATGATTTTGTTAAATCTTAAAGTTCAGATCTTTTGAGCTATTATTATTATTATTATTATTATTATTATTATTATTAATTGGTCATTTAGCAGACGGTTTTATCCACAGCGACTCGCAGAGACTAGGGGGGTGAACTCTGCATCATCAACAACTGCTGCTGCTGCTGCAGAGTCACTTCCAATAGGAGCTCGTTTGTTTTGCGTCTCATCTGAAGGATGGAGCACAAGGAGGTGAAGTGACTTGCTCAGGGTCACACGCACACACACACACACACACACACACACACAGGGAGTCAGTGGCTGAGCCGGGATTTGAACCGGGAATCTCCTGGGATCAAACCTTACACACTACACAGTGACTGAGCTGCGTGGAATCTTGCTTACCCTTTTGTCACACATTCCTAGACTCCTGTTACATACCTCAGGCATTGCATTTGGATATAATCAGATAATCAGAGATTTATTTTTTAGTATACGATTATGTATTTCTCCTCCATGCTGTGGTTTAATATTCCCGTGGTTTGCATGTTTTTTAGAATACTGTACGTCATCTAATGTGTGTGTTTGTGGGTTATTTTGGTCTTATTTTATCAGGAGCAGAAAGTAGAAACTAGCGACAATGAAAGTGGACAGAAGCAAGCTGAAGAAAACCCCTACAGAGGCGGTGAGGAAACCAAACATTTCAATTATCATCATTATTATTATTATTATTATTATTATTATTATTATTTAATGCTGGAACGTGATGTCTCTCATCATTTTCACATGTCTATAGAAATGTTCATTTCTGTGATCTTGTTCAGCAGGAGTTACGGAGAGCCTCAGAATCTGGGGGTGTCTGTCTGTGTCTGTCTAGGGGAGTGTGTGTGTGTTTAGATTTTTTTTTTCATGACGCAGATCGCTGGTTGTGTGTTTCACATGCTCGTTTGTATGCTGTGTGGGTGTGTGTGTGTCGCTGCTGACCTATTTCAATAAATGGAAATTTAGAAAAAGCCATTCTGCCCGTCAAGACTCGTCCCTCGTCAGCGCAACACCGACTGGTGGGGGTTGACTACTTTAAAAGCTTGGTAGTCTTTTTTTTTTTATTTCAATGCTCCTTTTTTTATTTCAGGCTGTTCCATGCATGTCTCTCTATCTCTTCTCTCTCTCTCTCTCTCTCTCTCTCTCTCTCTCTCTCTCTCTCTCTCTCTCTCTCTCTCTCTCTCTCTTTTCTCTTCTCTTTCTCTTTCTTTCTCTTTCTCTCCTCTCTGTCTTTCTGTCTCCTCTCCTCTCTCCTCCTCTCTCCTCTCCTCTCTCCTCTCCTCCTCTCCTTTCTCCCATCCCTCTCCCTCTCTCTCCCCCTCTCTCCCTCCCTCCCTCCTCCCTCTCCTCCCTCCCTCCCTCCCTCCCTCCTCCCTCTCCTCCCTCTCCTCTCTCCTCTCTCTCTCCTCTCTCTCCCTCTCTCTCCTCTCCTCTCCTCTCTCCGTCCCTCTCTCTCTCTCCCTCTCCTCTCTCTCTCCTTCCTCCCTCCCTCTCTCCTCTCTCCCTCCCTCCCCTTCTCCTCTCTCCCTCCCTCCCCTGTGCTCCATTGGAAGTCTTTTGAAGTTCACGTGATGTTTTTATGATTTCAGAGACTTCACTCCAGTCCCTTGTTTGTTTTGTGTTTTGTTTTGTTTTTCTCCAGCCTGCTGACTGCAGGACCCTCATAGACAAGCTGAAGGCATGTAATAATCAACAGCTCCTGCATCAGCTGCTGCAGATCAAGACATGGAACATTGGAAAGGTAGGGGGCGCTCTCCACCCACAGCTCAGGCCCTGTATTCTCCACAGTCCCTGTATCAACACCCTAGGCGTTTCAACAGCTGGTATGACAGTATAATATTATTATTATTATTATTATTATTATTATTATTATTATTGAGTCATTTAGCAGACAGACGCTGTTATCCAGAGCGACTCACAGAGACTGGGGGGGTGAACTCTGCATCATCAACAACTGCTGCTGCTGCTGCTGCAGAGTCACTTCTAATAGGAGCTCGTTTGTTTGACGTCTCATCCGAAGGACGGAGCACAAGGAGGTTCAGTGACTTGCTCAGGGTCACACACGCACACACACACACACACACGGGGAGTCATTGGCTGAGCTGGGATTTGAATCTCCTGGTATCGAGACCCCTTTAACCGCTGGAATCATGGAGCCTTAGTCTTGGGCTTTGTAATGTTATGTCTAGGTGGTCTTAAAATAAATGCTAACTGGGCTCTCTGAAATCAGACATGTATATAATATCAGGGATGGGAATCAGACTCCCGCTGCAGAGCAGTGTGATCCAGTCCTGGTTTCCCTGGGAGTTTAATAATCAGACACACCTGAGCTTGTTAGCTAGACACACTGGGGGCTGATCAAGCTGGTAGAAAAACCTGGACTGGGCGATGCTGCTGTGCAATAGGAGTCTTGATTACCATCCCTGACTATATATAATTGTGTTAACACAACAAATCTTAGATAGGGTGGTTGTTTTTTTTTGTGTTTTAAAAAATAAATAAATAAATAAATAAATAAATAAATAAATAATAATTGATCCTTTTAGCGTTTTGTATTTGTCACAACTAAAAATGTATTTGCAACAGAGCTCCCTAACCCTGCCCCTCCCCACTGTTCCCAGTGCGAGCTGTACCACTGGGTCGACCTGCTGGACCGTTTCGACGGGATCCTGGCGGACGCCGGCCAGACCGTGGAGACCATGTCCTGGATGCTGGTGTGTGACCGGCCAGCCAACTGCCAGCTGAAGAGCCTGTTGCTGGCTGTGCTGAACTTCACTGCCCTGCTGATAGAATACAGCTTCTCCAGACACCTCTACAGCTCCATAGAGGTACAGAACGAGACTATAATAAACTAGAAATACAATGATATATAATATATATCATAATATATACTATAATGTGTCTGAAGAGCCTGTTAGTGGCTGTGCTGAACTGCTCTCTCTCTCGGTCTCTCTCTCTCTCTCCCTCCCTCTCTGCCTCTCTCTCTCGCTCTCTGTCTCTCTGCCTCTCTCTCTCTCTCTCTCTCTCTCTCTCTCCCTCCCTCTCTGCTCTCTCTCTCTCTCTCCCTCCCTCCCTCTCTCTGCCTCCCTCTCTCTCCTCTCTCTCTGCCTCCCTCCTCTCTCTGCTCTCTCTCTCTCTGCCTCTCTCTGCTCTCTCTCTCTCTCTCTCTCTCTCTCTCTCTCTCTCTCTCTCTCTCCCCTTTCTCTGCCTCCTCTCTCTCTCTCTCTCCCTCCAGCACTTGACGACGCTGCTGGCCTCCTGTGACATGCAGGTGGTGCTGGCCGTGCTCAACCTGCTCTACGTGTTCAGCAAGAGATCCAACTACATCACCAGGCTCGGCTCGGACAAGAGGGCCCCACTGCTGTCCAGACTGCAGCACCTGGCAGAGGTGTGTGTGTGCGTGCGTGTGTGCGTGCGTCGCGTCGCGTGTTGGGGTGTGTGGGTTGTGTGTGTGTGTGGGGGAGGGGTTGTGTATCTCTGGGGTGTTTAACATCATGACGTAATCAAAGAAACTACAAAATGATATCGCCAAAAAAAAAAAGTCTATACCAGAAGCCATAATAGTAGTACAGTAAGCGTTTCATGTTGAAATGTCACCTTTCAATTTTTTTTTTTGGTCGTTTTTTTGTTAAGTACGTGGGGAAACTCCAAAGCGGTGTGGAATTCAATATGTTAACATTTATTCAGCAGCTTTCATGCGACTTCACGAAGCAAAATGAGTTCATTCTATAGAGTTATGCAAAACGTTTTTTGGTCCCAGCTGTGTGTGTAGTCATTATTGAAGTGACCAGCTGATAGATGCTGGACAGTCTGTAACCATGTTGAGTATTTGCATATATTCCGCTGATCACTTGATGGCAGATTTGCATTGAAATGACTCTAGGCTGGCGGTCGGCATAATTTCAGCTGTATCGACTTATCTGAATATACCTTCAATGTCATAGCAGTGCTGTCTGGACGACACCAACTGGGAAAAGTATATGTTATCATTAATTGTTATTATTATCTAGTCATTCAGCAGACGTTTTTAACCAGAGCGACTTCCAGAGACTTGGGGGGGTGAACTCTGCATCATCAACAACTGCTGCTGCTGCTGCTGCTGCAGAGTCACTTCCAATAGGAGCTTGTTTGTTTTTTAAGTCTGTGTTTTTATAATGGGATCGCTTTTCATTGTGTCTTTCAGAGCTGGGGAGGGAAGGACAATGGGTTCGGACTAGCAGAGTGCTGTAAGGATTTAGCCATGATGGTGAGTTTGTTTAATTTTTACTTTATTTCTTGAATACATTTCTTAGTTTATTCAGGGATGGGAATCAGACTCCCGCTGCACAGCGGTGTGATCCGTTCCTGGTTTCACTGGGAGTTTAATAATCAGACACACCTGAGCTTGTTAGCTAGACACACTGGGGGCTGATCAAGCTGGTAGTAAAACCTGGACTGGGTGACACTGCTGTGCAATAGGAGTCTGATTTCCATCCCTGCAGTGTTAAAGGATGCACAGCTAGAGAATTGTTTTGCCTTTGACCCTCTCTCTCCACCTCTCAGAAATACCCCCAGCGCGACACTACACTTTGAGTTCTCATGAGGCAGTGCGAGGTCAAAGTAGAAAGAAAGGTGAAACGAGAATTCAATGAGAATCATTATGAGAATCAATTCAATGAGAATCATTATGAGAATCAATTCAATGAGAATCATTATGAGAATCAATTCAATGAGAATCATTATGAGAATCAATTCAATGAGAATCAATTCAATGAGAATCATTATGAGAATCAATTCAATGAGAATCATTATGAGAATCAATTCAATGAGAATCATTATGAGAATCAATTCAATGAGAATCATTATAAGAATCAATTCAATGAGAATCATTATAAGAATCAATTCAATGAGAATCAATTCAATGAGAATCATTATGAGAATCAATTCAATGAGAATCATTATGAGAATCAATTCAATGAGAATCATTATGAGAATCAATTCAATGAGAATCATTATGAGAATCAATTCAATGAGAATCATTATGAGAATCAATTCAATGAGAATCATTATGAGAATCAATTCAATGAGAATCATTATGAGAATCAATTCAATGAGAATCATTATGAGAATCAATTCAATACGTAACATTCATCCAGTCTTTTCTGTTGTAAGACTGTGTAGCATCGTTTATTATTATTATTATTATTATTACTATTATTACTAGCAGTAGTAGAATTATTATTAGTAGCAGTATTATTATTATTATTATTATTAGCAGTAGTATTATTATTTATAATTGTTGTTGTTGTTGTTATCGGTTGCTAATCTTGTCTCTTGCTCTGTAATTCCCAGACGACCAGCAACACACTACATTACATCCACATTGAGCAGCTGGACAAGGTGAGAGGACTTCATACAGAGACATCGAGTATCGCATGTCCTGCGTGCCTGACTTCATACAGAGACATTGAGTATCGCATGTCCTGCGCGCCTGTCTTCATACAGAGACATCGAGTATTGCATGTCCTGCGCGCCTGTCTTCATACAGAGACATCGAGTATTGCATGTCCTGCGCGCCTGTCTTCATACAGAGACATCGAGTATCGCATGTCTGCTTGATCAGCCTGCACTCCCGTAGATCACAGCTGGGTTTTATTCCAGCGTTTCACAGCACTGGAGGAATAAGCCGGCTGTAAAAGGCTCTAATAGAATCTAACTGAGGCTGCTAGGCTGATCAAATCAAATGCCTTCTCAAAACGAGATTCTCACTTGTTGTCCCAAATATGTCCTGATTTTATCATTTTTTGAAATTTTGTGATTGGGAGTGGGACATTGCAGTGAAGGCCAGCCTCTGTCGTGCAATCTACAATACACCTCTATAAAGTGTCCCTCTCTTATTATTATTATTATTATTGATTTATTATTATTATTATTATTATTATTAGTATTATTATTTATTTGTTTGTTTGTTAGCAGACGCCCTTATCCAGGGCAACTTACAATTACAAAATATCGCACTGCAGAGTATCGCGTTATAGATAAGAGCAGTTATAAAGTACAATAAAATCAGTAGCAGATAAGATCAAATTCAAATAAGAGCAAATGGAGAATAGAGTAAATAATTTCATTTGAGAACGAGTTCAACTGAGAGCAGTTAACTTCCGATGAATGGATGAGAACGATTTCACATGAGAGCAATTAGAAAAAAAAAAAACTCCATTACAGATACCTGTAGGAGTCAAATCAAACACAAGATACAGGGAGTAGTTCTAGATAGGAGCGGTAGTTTAATACGGACGGGTATGGAGCGGTTCAAAGCAAGCACAAGCTGATGCAAGCACTGGTACGATTGGGTCATAATGTTGTAACAAGCTGCTGGCTTGGTGTTTTTCGCATCACTCACACGGATCTGTACTGCTGTTTGTTTCAGATTTCAGAAAGCCCGTCTGAGATCATGGAGTCATTGACTCTCATGTACAGCATCCCCAAGGACAAGCAGGTGAGTGAGATTGTGACAGCCTGGGGAGGGGGAAAACGACTCGCTGTGTCTGAAATACAGAACAACCCCAGGGATACAAACACCAAGCTTGCGAACTGACCCACCACTTTCAACCGGAAGCATGCAATCGCTCAGTCGTGCGTGCGATGCAACCGAGAAGACACAGTTACTGTACCAACAAATGTATTCAGAAAGGCAGATTTCAAAGCTGTTTAAAAACCAGCCCACCGTTAACCCAGGTTAACTCTCTCTCTCTCTCTCTCTCTCTCTCTCTCTCTCTCTCTCTCTCGCTCTCTCTCTTTGAAGGAATACAGTCTATACTAAAATTTATTATTATTATTTATTATTATTATTATTATTATTATTATTTCTTAGCAGGCGCCCTTATCCAGGGCGACTTACAATTGTTACAAGATATCACATTATTTTTACATACAATTCCCCATTTATACAGTTGGGTTTTTACTGGAGCAATCTCTGTACTTTCGTCGCAGATCCTGCTGTTCACGCACATCCGATTGGCTCACGGATTCTCCAATCACAAGAAGAGGCTGCAGGCGGTGCAGGCCAGACTGCATGCCATCTCCATTCTAGGTGAGGAACACCGTTTCAGTGTTAGGTAGCTTTCCAGAGAGCCGGTGCCCAGGGATAACTAATTCAGATTCTCATACTGAGAACGTGCGCAGATACAAACCATACTGAACCCTTAATTAACTGAACCCTTAATTGAACTGGTAATTTGCATAATTAGACTCTCTTAATTGTTTATGGCTTTCTAGCAGTCGGAGGCTTCAGGGTTTTAACTATAGCGTTTTATAAGCAATTTTTAAAAACTGCAACTTTTTTATTTATTTATTTTTTTTTTTAAGGAGCGGAGAACAGTCAAAAAAAAGGTCTCATTTAAGCAAATGATCCGTTCAGTTTAAGAGTCTAGTTAAGTAATTGTGAGTTTTTGAAAACTGTAAAAGACCTTGCAAAAAAAAAAAAACATTCAACGTGTCCAATTGATCAGATAATTAGATCAACGAGGTTAATCGAGAGCTCAAGTTGGAATGAAAGGTTATTCTTGGCTCAGCTGTGTTGCTAGTGACCAGGACTGGATGGTGAATTAGATGTCTCTCTCTGTGTTGCAGTGTATTCAAACGCGCTGCAGGACTCTGCCAACAGCATCCTGTACAACGGCTTGATCGAGGAGCTGGTGGACGTGCTGCAGATCACAGACAAGCAGCTCATGGTGAGAAGGGACGTGGTGGCGTTTCTATGGATCTTTGTCTTATGGTGCAGTTTCATACCCACTTTTTATATCTTTCACTGGCTAGGCTTTTAATGTGCATGTTAATTTGTAATGGCGTGTACTCTTCTGTCGTGTGTGTGTGTGTGTGTGTGTGTGTGTGTGTGCAGGATATCAAGGCCGCCTCTCTGCGCACTCTGACCTCCATCGTTCACCTGGAGAGGACCCCCAAGCTGAGCAGCATCATCGACTGCACTGGCACCTCCTCCTACCACGGCTTCCTGCCTGCGCTGGTCAGGAGCTGCATCCAGGCCATGATCGGTGAGCCACGCGGAGCGAGAGGGAGAGACTGTGTGTGTGTGTGTGTGTGTGTGTGTGTGTGTGTGTGTGTGAGAGAGAGAGAAAGAGAGAAACTGAGTGTGACGGAGAGCGAGAGACTGTGTGTGTGACAGAGAAAGACTGTGTGTGTAAGAGAGCAAGAGAGAGACTCTGCGTGTCTCAGAGTGCTTCGAAAAGTGTCCCACAGTAAAAGCAAAGTGTAATAAAGCACAGGGAAGCATTGTAAAGCACAGAGAGGTCTGGTAAAGCATAGGGAAGCATTGTAAAGCACAGAGAGGTCTGGTAAAGCATAGGGAAGCATTGTAAAGCACAGAGAGGTCTGGTAAAGCATAGGGAAGCATTGTAAAGCACAGAGAGGTGTGGTAAAGCATAGGGAAGCATTGTAAAGCACAGAGAGGTCTGGTAAAGCATAGGGAAGCATTGTAAAGCACATGTATTAATCACCCCCCCTCTCTGCCAGACCCCCTGACGGAGCCCTACCCTCACCAGTTTGCCACAGCGCTCTTCTCCTTCCTCTATCACCTGGCCAGTTACGATGCGGGCGGGGAGGCACTGGTGTCCTGTGGCATGATGGAGGCGCTGCTCAAGGTAAGACCCCCGGAGACCCCCCGCCACTCCATCAAAGAGGAAGCAGCTGCTTTTAAAAGGCATTTTTGCATCATTTATGTATTTATTAAACCTGACGCCTGTGTGTTTGCTGTCATTCTGAGTGGTTCTTAGTGCAGTTACTCAAAATTCAACGGCAAGCGTTTCCACTAGAAGTCTTTCTCAGCGTCTTCAATAGAAACACTGAAAGAAACTTCATAAATTCAATGGCAAACGTTTCCACTAGAAGTCTTTCTCAGCGTCTTCAACAGAAACACTAAAAGAAACTTCATAAATTCAATGGCAAACGTTTCCACTAGAAGTCTTTCTCAGCGTCTTCAACAGAAACACTGAAAGAAACTTCATAAATTCAACGACAAACGTTTCCACTAGAAGTCTTTCTCAGCGTCTTCAATAGAAACACTGAAAGAAACTTCATAAATTCAACGACAAACGTTTCCACTAGAAGTCTTTCTCAGCGTCTTCAATAGAAACACTGAAAGAAACTTCATAAATTCAACGGCAAGCGTTTCCACTAGAAGTCTTTCTCAGCGTCTTCAATAGAAACACTGAAAGAAACTTCATAAATTCAACGGCAAACGTTTCCACTAGAAGTCTTTCTCAGCGTCTTCAATAGAAACACTGAAAGAAACTTCATAAATTCAACGGCAAACGTTTCCACTAGAAGCCTGTTTCAAAAAGGAGAAACATTTCTCGTCAAAATGTTTCATTTGAATTTATTAAGTTTTCATACCAGAAAACTGTCATGCTGATAAAAATACTCTACCTATTATTATTATTATTATTATTATTATTATTATTATTATTATTATTATTATTAATATTATTAATATTATTATTATTGTTATTGTTATTGTTATTATTATTCTTTAAGACATCCTGCCCCCTTGGGTTCTCGCGCCCCTTGGTTCTCGCCCTTGGTTCTCATTGTTCTCATTGGTTCTTATTTTCTCTTGGTTCTTACTTGGTTCTCGCCCTTGGTTCTCCTTGGTTCTGCCTTGGTTCTCCGCCCTTGGTTCTCGCACCCCTTGGTTCTCGCCTCTCCTCTCCTCTCTCTCTCCTGGCAGGTGATAAAGTTCCTGGGGGCGAGCAGGATCAGATCACCTTCGTGGCTGGGCGGTGAGAGTGGTGGATCTCATCACTAGCCTTGACATGGCTGCCTTCCAGTCTCACACCGCACTGGCCATCTTCATCAGCAGACTGGAGGTCAGGAGAGGCTGAAACTCACACTCGTGACCCCGACCCCCAAACCCATGACGTTGTGTGTTTCAAACGCACCTTGCTGCTGTTTCTGAATCTCTCTCTCTCTGTCTCTCTCTCTCTCTCTCTCTCTCACCTCTCTGTCTCTCTCTCTCTCTCTCCTCTCACCTCTCTCCTCACCTCTCTCACTCTGTCTCTCTCTCACCTCTCTCTGTCTCTCTCTCTCTCTCTCTCTCTCTCTCTCTCTCTCTCTCTCTCTCTCACCTCTATCTCTCTCTCTCCATCTCTCTCTCACCTCTCTGTCTCTCTCTCCCTCGCCTCTCTCTCTCACCTCTCTCTCTCTCACACCTCTCTCACCTCTCTCTCCTCCCCACTCTCTCTCTTTCTTCCAGCACGAGGTGGAGCTGTGTCGGAAGGAGTGCCCCTTCGTTATCAAACCAAAGATCCATCGGCCCGGCACAGGCCAGGAGGGGGAGGAGATGGAGACGGACATGGACGGTAGGTTTAGCGGTCCGGTTTAATCTGTCTTTTGATTTAGGGCCAGTTGAGTTTTCAGAGGTGCAGATGAAAGTCTGCAGTTCGTGGTTGTACGGTTGTCTGTAATGTTTTTGGTTTCCAGTGTCCAGTGATGTTGCTATGGAGAGCAGCCCTGGTCCTTCAATCTCCACAGAGCATAGAGCTGAGGGGGAGAGTCGAGCCCAGACCAGCGCCGGCCTCAGCTTCACCCCCAGACCAGGTAAACACAGCTGAGGGAGGTACTAACACACACACACACACACACACACACACACAGAGCTATCAGTAACACACACCTGAGACATGTACACTGACACCCATGCACCTCAGTCCGTTGCTGATATTTCGTGTGTGTTTGTTTGTCCCGTGCAGGAGTCCAGTGCATCCCTCAGAGAGCTGCTCTGCTCAAATCCATGTTGAATTTCCTGAAGAAAGCCATCCCAGACCCGGCCTTCTCGGACGGCATCCGACACGGTGAGAACCCTCTCTGCGTCTTCAATAGAAACACTGAAAGAAACTTCATAAATTCAACGGCAAACGTTTCCACTAGAAATCTTTCTCAGCGTCTTCAATAGAAACACTGAAAGAAACTTCATAAATTCAACGGCAAACGTTTCCACTAGAAGTCTTTCTCAGCGTCTTCAATAGAAACACTGAAAGAAACTTCATAAATTCAACGGCAAACGTTTCCACTAGAAGTCTTTCTCAGCGTCTTCAATAGAAACACTGAAAGAAACTTCATAAATTCAACGGCAAACGTTTCCACTAGAAGTCTTTCTCAGCGTCTTCAATAGAAACACTGAAAGAAACTTCATAAATTCAATGGCAAACGTTTCCACTAGAAGTCTTTCTCAGCGTCTTCAATAGAAACACTGAAAGAAACTTCATAAATTCAACGGCAAACGTTTCCACTAGAAGTCTTTCTCGGCGTCTTCCAGTAGTTTTTATTATTTCAGCGCTAAAGGCAGGATGGGGTTGATGTAGTTTGCTTTGCTGTTCTGTCCCTGAGTGCCTGTTTTTCAAGCTTGTCTCTCTGCTGCAGTAATGGATGGGTCTCTGCCTACCTCACTGAAGCACATCATCAGCAATGCAGAGTATTACGGACCGTCTCTCTTTCTGCTAGGTGAGTTGCACCTGGGCTTTATCCATTATGCCTTTGCATGCCAAGGTGTGTGTCTGTTAACCAGGTTTCATAGTGCAGTGCGGTACAGTACAGCAGGACTCTAGATTAGAGCTTCCTGAAAGAAGATTATTCAAATCTTAACTTACTTTTTAGATAAAGGGTCCAGTGTCTACGTGATCCCTTAATTTGAATTGAATTATCTGAAATTGAGAAAACGTTACCAGCATACAGCTGCTCACAATACTGCTAAGCCTTTTCTGTTCTTAACCATGTTGCTGTCCCTCTCCCCCCTCTCTCCTCCTCTCTCTCTCCTCCTCTCTCTCTCTCCCTCTCTCTCCTCTCTCTCTCTCTCTCTCTCCTCTCTCTCTGTCTCTCTCTCCCATCTCTCTCCTGCACTCTCTCACTCCCTCTCCCTCTCTCCTTCTCCCTCTCTCCCTCCCCTCTCTCTCTCTCCTCTCTCTCTCTCTCTCCTCCTCCTCCTCCTCCTCTCTCCCCTCCCTCTCCTCCCTCTCCTCCTCTCTCCTCCTCTCTCTCTCCCTCTCTCACTCCCTCTCCCTCTTTCCTCTCAGCGACGGAGGTTGTCACAGTATTCGTGTTCCAGGAGCCCTCTCTCCTGTCCTCCCTGCAGGACAACGGACTCACAGATGTCATGTTGCACGCGCTTCTCATCAAAGACGTGAGTTTATATACCAGCATTAAACTAGCCTCCTCCCACCCCCACCCCACCCCACCCCTCCCATATCATCAGCACTTATAACCCCAACTCGCAACCTGTGCTGTTTATTTGAACTAGCCCGTCCCCCCACCGTTATATCAGAATTATAACTGGGAGCCTGTTCATTTTCTACTGATCAAAAACTTCTTTAAAGAACGTACACCAGTGTCATTAATATCAAATTAACAAAGTGCAGCTCTCCCCCTCCCCTCTCCTCTCTCTCCTCTCTCTCTCTCTCTCTCTCTCTCTCTCTCTATCTCTCTGTCTGTGTCTCTCCCCCCTCTCTCTGTCTCCCCCTTCTCTTTGTCTCTCCTCTTGGCCCTGTCTGTGTGTGTCTCTCTCTCTCTGTCTCTCTCTGTCTCTCTAATGCTCTCTCACAGTCCCTGACCCTCCTCTTCGCCGTGTGTGTGTCTCGCGCGCTCTCCCTCTCTGTCCCTCCTGTCTTGGCCCTGTCTCTCTCACAGTCCCTCTCTGCAGGTCACTCCTCTCTCACAGTCCTCTGTCTCCCCCCCTGTCCTTCCTCTCTTGGCCCTGTCTCTCAGTCCTCTGTCTCCCCCTGTCCCTCCTCTCTTGGCCCTGTCTCTCTCGCGCTCTCTCACAGTCCCTCTCTGCAGGTCCCTGCTACTGAGAGGTTCTGGGCTCCTTGCCCAACGTGTTCAGTGCTCTGTGCCTCAACGCCCGCGGGCTGCAGTCCTTCGTGCAGTGCCAGCCCTTCGGGCGGCTCTTCAAGGTGCTCCTCTCTCCAGACTACCTGCCCGCCATGCGCCCGTCGACGCAGCTCCGACCCGCTGGGTGAGTCCTGGGGGGGGGGCGGGGGCGGGTCATGTTTTTCAATCTCCCTTTTCAAAATCAATTCTCAATTCCCTTCTAAAATCAATTTCCAATTCCTTTTAAAAAAAATCAATTCTCAATTTCCATTCCCTTTTAATCAATTCCATCATTGATCCAAAATTGCAGTCGGCAATTGCTCTCTACCTATCTCTCTATCTATCTATCTATCTATCTCTATCTACCTATCTATTGCGTGTTTATTTAGCAGCTTTATCAGCAGAGACTAGGGTGTGTGAACTATGCATCAGCTGCAGAGTCACTTACAACTACATCTCACCCGAAAGACGGAGCACAAGGAGGTGAAGTGACTTGCTCAGGGTCACACAGTGAGTCAGTGGCTGAGGTGGGATTTGAACCCGGGACCTTCTGGTTACAAGCCCTTTTCTTTAACCACTGGACCACACAGCCTTGTCTACCTATCTATCTAGATCTCAGTACAACGAAAATATCCCGCGACTGCCACACGCATCTGTCTGTATATCTGCAATATGTCTGTGCACGGTACCTGTGAACCCCTCTAGAACACGCGTGTGTTTGCTGTGTTGCAGGAGACACAGCCTCGAATCTGGGCAGCGCTGTGGATGAGCTCATGAGACACCAGCCCACCCTGAAGACGGACGCCACCACCGCGATCATCAAGGTGAGAGCGTTTTATCTGTCCTGCTCAATCTCTTCAGCCACGTTAAGTTTATTATTGAACAGAGGTGATTAGTTCAGAGATTGTAGATCCTGTCATACACTGTGTTGTACGCTACGAAAAACGGACACAAATTGAAAACAAATGGTTGAACGCACAAGAATAATGATATGCGGAATTGATTGATTGTCGTCGATCAATGATACGGTATAATAGGAGGCTGTGCGGTCCAGTGGTTAAAGAAAAGGGCTTGTAACCAGGAGGTCCCCGGTTCAAATCCCACCTCAGCCACTGACTCACTGTGTGACCCTGAGCAAGTCACTTCACCTCCTTGTGCTCCGTCTTTCGGGTGAGACGTAGTTGTAAGTGACTCTGCAGCTGATGCATAGTTCACACACCCTAGTCTCTGTAAGTCGGCTTGGATAAAGACGTCTGCTAAATAATAAAAATAATAATAATAATATAATTGCAATCGGGCAGGGGTGGCACAGTTGAACTGCGGTCACAGTGACAGTGGAAATGTAATTCTTTGCAGTTGCTGGAGGCGATCTGTAACCTGGGCAGCGCCCCGGAGTACATCTGCCAGAAACCGTCGATCCAGAAAGCGGACGGCACGGCCACCGCCTCCCCGCCCCGCTCCAACCACGCAGCGGAGGAAGCATCGAGCGAGGATGAGGAGGAGGAGGAGGTGCAGAGCTTCAGCACAGCGCAGCAAGGGGAGCCCGAACCCAGCCAGCAGTGAGTACAGGGGAGGGGCTGGGGGGGGAGAGGAGGAGAGTGTGTGTGTGTGTGTGTGTCCGTCGCAGTGCGTGACTGTGTATGTAATTGCAATCTGTTCAACCAAGCTTTGTCGCACCATGTGCCTTGCCGTAGGCGCGAGTTCATGGGATGTTGACATTTGTATGCGCACTTTCTCCTCCTCTCTCTCTCTCTCTCTCCTCTCCTCTCTCCCTTCTCTTTCCTACAATGCAGCTATCTTTTTTTTTTCTTTTTTTTGTTTGTTTGTTTTTTCAGTCTTAAAGAAAGCGGGATGATTTTTGAACTCAAATCAGAGGGAAGAATTCTCGTTCCAAGTTACAATTCTTTCGCTCGGCTCGCTTGTGTCGCTAGAAAACCACCCCAGAATCCCCTGCTGGGGTTTGTTCGATGCTGTTAATGGCTAATCTGTTTTGTGTGTTTGTTTGTTTGTTCTTTTTTATTCAGTTTTTAAATCTTTCTCTGGCCGAATCTGTTCAGTACTTGTTGTTTTTAAAAAAGAAAAGGACAGGCTTTACTCTGCTCGTTTTAAACTTGTTGCCTCCTTTTACAGTTTTTTTTTTTAATAAGCTGCATTAATTTAAATCTTTAGGAAATGTGCAGAACGGGTGTCTTCCTCTGACCCTGAGGGTTATTCTCTGGCTTGTGAGCTGTTTTTCTATGGTTGTTTTTATTGTGTGCCATTTATAGATCATTTTATTGTGTGCTATTTATAGATCATTTTATTGTGTGCTATTTATAGATCATTTTATTGTGTGCTATTTATAGATCATTTTATTGTGTGCTATTTATAGATCGTTTTTATTGTGTGCTATTTATAGATCGTTTTATTGTGTGTTATTTATAGATCGTTTTTATTGTGTGCTATTTATAGATCGTTTTTATTGTGTGCCTATTTATAGATCGTTTTTATTGTGTGCCTATTTATAGATATCGAGAGGGAGGAGGAGGGGGGGGGCGTGGGCGTGTTTTTTTTGGTAAAACAAAAAATGCAGCAGAGCTTGGGGGGGCTGCACTTCTGAATGGGGGGGGGCAAGCAATCCTGCTTTCAAACACCGCTCTCTCCTCTCTCTTGTACGGTTTTTCTCTTTAAAAAAAATCTATCTATCTATCCTCAAACAAGCTTTTGAAAAAGACAGTGGATCTTGCATTCTGTATGGTCTGTCTTGTTGGATATTTTCGTGAGCCCTCTATATAGAATGAACTCCCTCAGCTTCATAGAGTCCAATGAAAGCTGCTGAATAATGTTCCCTTGTTAACATATTGAATTCCACACCCTCTATATAGAATGAACTCCCTCAGCTTCATAGAGTCCAATGAAAGCTGCTGAATAATGTTCCCTTGTTAACATATTGAATTCCACACCCTCTATATAGAATGAACTCCCTCAGCTTCATAGAGTCCAATGAAAGCTGCTGAATAATGTTCCCTTGTTAACATATTGAATTCCACCCCTCTATATAGAATGAACTCCCTCAGCTTCATAGAGTCCAATGAAAGCTGCTGAATAATGTTCCCTTGTTAACATATTGAATTCCACCCCTCTATATAGAATGAACTCCCTCAGCTTCATAGAGTCCAATGAAAGCTGCTGAATAATGTTCCCTTGTTAACATATTGAATTCCACACCCTCTATATAGAATGAACTCCCTCAGCTTCATAGAGTCCAATGAAAGCTGCTGAATAATGTTCCCTTGTTAACATATTGAATTCCACACCCTCTATATAGAATGAACTCCCTCAGCTTCATAGAGTCCAATGAAAGCTGCTGAATAATGTTCCCTTGTTAACATATTGAATTCCACCCCTCTATATAGAATGAACTCCCTCAGCTTCATAGAGTCCAATGAAAGCTGCTGAATAATGTTCCCTTGTTAACATATTGAATTCCACCCCTCTATATAGAATGAACTCCCTCAGCTTCATAGAGTCCAATGAAAGCTGCTGAATAATGTTCCCTTGTTAACATATTGAATTCCACACCCTCTATATAGAATGAACTCCCTCAGCTTCATAGAGTCCAATGAAAGCTGCTGAATAATGTTCCCTTGTTAACATATTGAATTCACACCCTCTATATAGAATGAACTCCCTCAGCTTCATAGAGTCCAATGAAAGCTGCTGAATAATGTTCCCTTGTTAACATATTGAATTCCACACCCTCTATATAGAATGAACTCCCTCAGCTTCATAGAGTCCAATGAAAGCTGCTGAATAATGTTCCCTTGTTAACATATTGAATTCCACCCCTCTATATAGAATGAACTCCCTCAGCTTCATAGAGTCCAATGAAAGCTGCTGAATAATGTTCCCTTGTTAACATATTGAATTCCACACCCTCTATATAGAATGAACTCCCTCAGCTTCATAGAGTCCAATGAAAGCTGCTGAATAATGTTCCCTTGTTAACATATTGAATTCCACACCCTCTATATAGAATGAACTCCCTCAGCTTCATAGAGTCCAATGAAAGCTGCTGAATAATGTTCCCTTGTTAACATATTGAATTCCACACCCTCTATATAGAATGAACTCCCTCAGCTTCATAGAGTCCAATGAAAGCTGCTGAATAATGTTCCCTTGTTAACATATTGAATTCCACACCCTCTATATAGAATGAACTCCCTCAGCTTCATAGAGTCCAATGAAAGCTGCTGAATAATGTTCCCTTGTTAACATATTGAATTCCACACCCTCTATATAGAATGAACTCCCTCAGCTTCATAGAGTCCAATGAAAGCTGCTGAATAATGTTCCCTTGTTAACATATTGAATTCACACCCTCTATATAGAATGAACTCCCTCAGCTTCATAGAGTCCAATGAAAGCTGCTGAATAATGTTCCCTTGTTAACATATTGAATTCCACACCCTCTATATAGAATGAACTCCCTCAGCTTCATAGAGTCCAATGAAAGCTGCTGAATAATGTTCCCTTGTTAACATATTGAATTCCACACCCTCTATATAGAATGAACTCCCTCAGCTTCATAGAGTCCAATGAAAGCTGCTGAATAATGTTCCCTTGTTAACATATTGAATTCCACACCCTCTATATAGAATGAACTCCCTCAGCTTCATAGAGTCCAATGAAAGCTGCTGAATAATGTTCCCTTGTTAACATATTGAATTCACACCCTCTATATAGAATGAACTCCCTCAGCTTCATAGAGTCCAATGAAAGCTGCTGAATAATGTTCCCTTGTTAACATATTGAATTCCACACCCTCTATATAGAATGAACTCCCTCAGCTTCATAGAGTCCAATGAAAGCTGCTGAATAATGTTCCCTTGTTAACATATTGAATTCCACACCCTCTATATAGAATGAACTCCCTCAGCTTCATAGAGTCCAATGAAAGCTGCTGAATAATGTTCCCTTGTTAACATATTGAATTCCACCCCTCTATATAGAATGAACTCCCTCAGCTTCATAGAGTCCAATGAAAGCTGCTGAATAATGTTCCCTTGTTAACATATTGAATTCCACACCCTCTATATAGAATGAACTCCCTCAGCTTCATAGAGTCCAATGAAAGCTGCTGAATAATGTTCCCTTGTTAACATATTGAATTCCACACCCTCTATATAGAATGAACTCCCTCAGCTTCATAGAGTCCAATGAAAGCTGCTGAATAATGTTCCCTTGTTAACATATTGAATTCCACACCCTCTATATAGAATGAACTCCCTCAGCTTCATAGAGTCCAATGAAAGCTGCTGAATAATGTTCCCTTGTTAACATATTGAATTCCACACCCTCTATATAGAATGAACTCCCTCAGCTTCATAGAGTCCAATGAAAGCTGCTGAATAATGTTCCCTTGTTAACATATTGAATCACACACCCTCTATATAGAATGAACTCCCTCAGCTTCATAGAGTCCAATGAAAGCTGCTGAATAATGTTCCCTTGTTAACATATTGAATCACACACCCTCTATATAGAATGAACTCCCTCAGCTTCATACCCGACACTCAAACATACATTTTTTTTACGTTGCTGTCTGATCCCAGCTCTCTTGTTTTTTTTGTTCCAGGGTTGTAGGAACAGAGGAGAGGATCCCTATCCCTTTAATGGATTACATCCTGAATGTGGTGAGTGGTCAGACTGGATGGAAGGGGTTGCCATGGGTTACCGAGCCACGCTGTCCGTGCGTGCGACCCTGAGCAAGTCACTTCACCTCCTTGTGCTCCGTCCTTCGCATGAGGCGTAAAACAAACAAGCTCCTATTGGAAGTGACTCTGCAGCAGCAGCAGCAGCAGTTGTTGATGATGCAGAGTTCACCCCCCTAGTCTCTGTAAGTCGCTCTGGATAAAAGCATCTGCTGAATGACTAAATAAATAATAATAATAATAATAATTACAGCTGTAATTGAACCCTAGATCTGGCATTGAGTCCCCATTGAGTTTGGCTTGCAAGCTCTGTGTCTCTCTCTCAAATTCCAAGGTGTTTTATTGGCACGATTAGCATTAGCGGTATTGCCAAAGCATTTACAAAGTACAGTGTATCATTTTAAAAACTACAAAAATAAATAATAATAATAATAAAGATACATAAACATTATGAACATCAATATAAAAAGTAATAAATAAATAGGTAGGGGGTAGGGATGTAAAACGGAACACTGGTAAATAAACAAACTGTCTTTCCCTCCCTCTCCCCCTCTCTCTCCCCCTCTCTCTCACTCTCTCTCAGATGAAGTTCGTGGAGTCGATCCTCAGTAACAACACCACAGGCGATCACTGCCAGGAGTTTGTCACACAGAAAGGTCTCCTGCCCCTGGTCTCTATCCTGGGGCTGCCCAACCTTCCCATTGACTTCCCCACCTCTGCAGCCTGTCAGGCTGTGGCTGGAGTCTGCAAGTCCATACTGGTGCGTACTGGGCTGTGTGAAACGTCTTTATAATACACAGCACTAGACCCTGATATCGATGCGATTCAGCCCTCTGAAATGTCTTTATAATATACAGCACTAGACCCTGATAGTGATGCGATCCAGCCCTCTGAAATGTCTTTATAATATACAGCGCTACACCCTGATATTGATGCGATCCAGCCCTCTGAAATGTCTTTATAATATACAGCACTAGACCCTGATATTGATGCGATCCAGCCCTCTGAAATGTCTTTATAATATACAGCACTAGACCCTGATATTGATACCATCCAGCCCTCTGAAATGTCTTTATAATATATAGCACTAGACCCTGATATTGATGCGATCCAGCCCTCTGAAATGTCTTTATAATATACAGCACTAGACCCTGATATTGATGCGATCCAGCCCTCTGAAATGTCTTTATAATATACAGCACTAGACCCTGATATTGATGCGATCCAGCCCTCTGAAATGTCTTTATAATATACAGCACTAGACCCTGATATTGATGCTGATCCAGCCCTCTGAAATGTCTTTATAATATACAGCACTAGACCCTGATATTGATGCGATCCAGCCCTCTGAAATGTCTTTATAATATACAGCACTAGACCCTGATATTGATGCGATCCAGCCCTCTGAAATGTCTTTATAATATACAGCACTAGACCCTGATATTGATGCGATCCAGCCCTCTGAGATGATTTTGTTTAAGATGAGCTGTTTTGTTATTTTAACTGTAATCTTTCCACTGTTTCCTCCCTCTCCTCTCCTCTCCCCTCCCCTCCCCAGACTCTCTCTCACGAGCCGAAGGTCCTGCAGGAGAGCTTGCTGCAGCTGGACGGGATCCTGTCCTCCCTGGAGCTCCTTCACCGCCCCATCGACTCCCCGGGGGGGTCGGTGCTGCTGAGAGAGCTGGCGAGCGCGGGCAACGTGACGGACGCCACGCTGTCGGCCCAGGCCACGCCCCTGCTGCACTCGCTGACCGCCGCCCACGCCTACATCATGATGTTCGTGCACACCTGCAGGGTGGGACAGGTGAGTGCTGTGGAGTCTCTATTATTATTATTATTATTATTATTATTATTTAGTCATTCAGCAGACGCTTTTATCCAAAGCGACTCGCAGAGACTAGGGGGGTGAACTCTGCATCATCAACAACTGCTGCTGCTGCTGCTGCAGAGTCACTTCCAATAGGAGCTCGTTTGTTTTACCTCTCGTCCGAAGGACGGAGCACAAATTAGTCAGTTTAACCCTTGAAGTCACCAAACTGATTTCTTAGTCGTCATCATCTTCTTCAAAAAAAACCAAACAAACCTGCAGGCTGTATTTCTGTAACTGATGCAGTTGCACTGAGACTTTTAATATGTGCGATTGTTAACACAAATCAGAGGAAGCTCCCATTCGCAATACAGTCGTGATATTGTGTGAGTAGTCGCTGCTTGTGGACGATTGCCATTTTGTTCTCCCGTGCTGTTCTGCACTGCATCGCGCTGTGGGCTCTGCTTGTGAACGCACAGCCTGGGGGGGGGGGTGGATGTGACCTGACAGGACTTTATCTTTTTCTCCTCTTCCCCTGTCTGCAGAGTGAGATCAGGGCTATCTCTGTGAACCAGTGGGGCTCCCAGCTGGGGCTCAATGTGCTGAACAAGCTGAGCCAGCTGTACTGCTCTCTGGTGTGGGAGAGCACAGTGCTGCTGTCCCTCTGCACACCCAACAGGTACGGATTTGAGTTTAACTCCTTATTTGTTTTGAAAGGAGAAAAATAAATCTCTTCGGGACTAAACTAGGATGGAATATCTAAAGCTGTGGGAACATGAAGCCGCTGTTTTGCGGCTTGGAGCTTGGTTTCAGGAGGCTGTGTAGGTTTCAGGACGCTGCGCGGCACACCAGACAGGGAGACCTGGGGGTTTGATACAGCAGCAGCCTCAGACTAGGTCTCCTGGAACCAGGTTTCAAGCCATCGCTGTTCCTGAAAAAGTGTCTTCGTGCTCCCTCCTGGCTTTAGATTCAGTTCAGTTTCCTAAAAGTTGAAACTTGCTTTTTAAACACATTTAAGTAGTTTTTTATTTTAAAAAAAAAAATAATAATTTTTAGGAAGTATTTAAAAGTGGTTTAACAGCCCTCCTGTTGACGCTGCGTCCCTGTGTTTTTTAATTTTCTGCTTTTCTCTCCCTAGCCTGCCCACTGGCTGTGAGTTCGGTCAGGCTGACATGCAGAAGCTGGTCCCCAAAGAGGAGAAGGGAGCAGGGGGCAGCAGCAGCAGCAGCAGCACTGCCCCTGGAGGCAGGAAGCCTGGTGAGGAGAGACCGCACAGCAGACTGCTTTCAGCCCGCAAGTCTTCAGTGTGTGTGTGTGTGCGTTTCAAACTGGAACACGCGAAACGTGGACCTGGTCTTTTGGGTGATATGTAAAGGTTGCTGTCTGTGTGTAGCTCATGTGACACAGTGAGGTGCTTTTTAGTCCTGGCTGTCGGTTTATTATTATTATTATTATTATTATTATTATTATTATTATTATTATTATTATTTATATCTTAGCAGACGCCCTTATCCAGGGCAACTTACCACTGTTACAAGATATCACATTATTTTTACATACAATTCCCCATTTATACAGTTGGGTTTTTTTACTGGAGCAATCTAGGTAAAGTACCTTGCTCAAGGGTACAGCAGCAGTGTCCCCCCCCCACCTGGGATTGAACCCACGACCCTCCGGTCAAGAGTCCAGAGCCCTGACCACTACTCCACACTGCTGCTTTATAAAGCAGCGCGAGTGACTGCTGGACAGATGCCGACAGTGGATGCTGACCAGCTTGGAGTATCTCAATAAAAAACAGCTGAGGAAAACAGAAACTGAGACTGATAACTTCCACTCCCTGAACACTGGTAAATAAACAAACTCTCTCCCTCCCTCTCTCCCTCCCATCTCTAGAAGGCGAGTCTGAGACGGCTGTCCCTGGCACCTCCAGCTGTGGAGCCCCTGCCCAGGGTCTGCTGGAGGGATTGTGCTGGACGGGACTCGCTGGCCCCCATGGAGACGGACGAGCCCAGCGCCGCCGACCCCAAGAGCAAATCCAAACTGACCCCGGCCATGGCTGCCAGAATCAAGCAGATCAAACCCCTGCTCTCAGGTAAGCACGGAGCCTGCTGTGGATCCACCCAGAGCACACTGAGAGAAGCCTGAGAGTCAATCCATCCAAAACACACTGAGAGAAACCTGAGAGTCAATCCATCCAGAACACACTGAGAGAAACCTGAGAGTCAATCCATCCAAAACACACTGAGAGAAACCTGAGAGTCAATCCATCCAGAACACACTGAGAGAAACCTGAGAGTCAATCCATCCAAAACACACTGAGAGAAACCTGAGAGTCAATCCATCCAGAACACACTGAGAGAAACCTGAGAGTCAATCCATCCAGAACACACTGAGAGAAACCTGAGAGTCAATCCATCCAGAACACACTGAGAGAAACCTGAGAGTCAATCCATCCAGAACACACTGAGAGAAACCTGAGAGTCAATCCATCCAGAACACACTGAGAGAAACCTGAGAGTCAATCCATCCAGAACACACTGAGAGAAACCTGAGAGTCAATCCATCCAGAACACACTGAGAGAAACCTGAGAGTCAATCCATCCAGAACACACTGAGAGAAACCTGAGAGTCAATCCATCCAGAACACACTGAGAGAAACCTGAGAGTCAATCCATCCAGAACACACTGAGAGAAACCTGAGAGTCAATCCATCCAGAACACACTGAGAGAAACCTGAGAGTCAATCCATCCAGAACACACTGAGAGAAACCTGAGAGTCAATCCATCCAGAACACACTGAGAGAAACCTGAGAGTCAATCCATCCAGAACACACTGAGAGAAACCTGAGAGTCAATCCATCCAGAACACACTGAGAGAAACCTGAGAGTCAATCCATCCAGAACACACTGAGAGAAACCTGAGAGTCAATCCATCCAGAACACACTGAGAGAAACCTGAGAGTCAATCCATCCAGAACACACTGAGAGAAACCTGAGAGTCAATCCATCCAGAACACACTGAGAGAAACCTGAGAGTCAATCCATCCAGAACACACTGAGAGAAACCTGAGAGTCAATCCATCCAGAACACACTGAGAGAAACCTGAGAGTCAATCCATCCAGAACACACTGAGAGAAACCTGAGAGTCAATCCATCCAGAACACACTGAGAGAAACCTGAGAGTCAATCCATCCAGAACACACTGAGAGAAACCTGAGAGTCAATCCATCCAGAACACACTGAGAGAAACCTGAGAGTCAATCCATCCAGAACACACTGAGAGAAACCTGAGAGTCAATCCATCCAGAACACACTGAGAGAAACCTGAGAGTCAATCCATCCAGAACACACTGAGAGAAACCTGAGAGTCAATCCATCCAGAACACACTGAGAGAAACCTGAGAGTCAATCCATCCAGAACACACTGAGAGAAACCTGAGAGTCAATCCATCCAGAACACACTGAGAGAAACCTGAGAGTCAATCCATCCAGAACACACTGAGAGAAACCTGAGAGTCAATCCATCCAGAACACACTGAGAGAAACCTGAGAGTCAATCCATCCAGAACACACTGAGAGAAACCTGAGAGTCAATCCATCCAGAACACACTGAGAGAAACCTGAGAGTCAATCCATCCAGAACACACTGAGAGAAACCTGAGAGTCAATCCATCCAGAACACACTGAGAGAAACCTGAGAGTCAATCCATCCAGAACACACTGAGAGAAACCTGAGAGTCAATCCATCCAGAACACACTGAGAGAAACCTGAGAGTCAATCCATCCAGAACACACTGAGAGAAACCTGAGAGTCAATCCATCCAGAACACACTGAGAGAAACCTGAGAGTCAATCCATCCAGAACACACTGAGAGAAACCTGAGAGTCAATCCATCCAGAACACACTGAGAGAAACCTGAGAGTCAATCCATCCAGAACACACTGAGAGAAACCTGAGAGTCAATCCATCCAGAACACACTGAGAGAAACCTGAGAGTCAATCCATCCAGAACACACTGAGAGAAACCTGAGAGTCAATCCATCCAAAACACACTGAGAGAAACCTGAGAGTCAATCCATCCAGAACACACTGAGAGAAACCTGAGAGTCGATGGCAAACGTTTCCACTAGAAATCTTTCTCAGCATCTTCAATAGAAACACTAAAAAAAACGTCATAAATTCAACGGCAAACGTTTCCACTAGAAGTCTTTCTCAGCGTCTTCAATAGAAACACTGAAAGAAACTTCATAAATTCAACGGCAAACCTTTCCGCTAGTGAAATAACCACTAAAAGATCTGTGTTTTATTAAAGTCATAGCGAAACCAGGAATGGATCAAACCGCTATGCAACGGGATTAGCCCCAGTGTGTCTTATCAAACTGACAGTGAAAGCAGGACTGGATGACACTGCTGTGCAGCGGGAGTCTTGATCTGTGTGTGTGTTTGCCTCCCCTCTCCCTGCAGCCTCGTCTCGTCTGGGCCGGGCTCTGGCTGAGCTCTTCGGTCTCTTGGTGAAGCTGTGCGTGGGCTCCCCCGTGAGGCAACGACGCAGCCACCATGCTGCCAGCACCACGACCGCGCCCACCCCGGCAGCCAGGTCCACCGCCTCCTCCCTCACCAAGCTACTGACCAAGGGGCTGTCCTGGCAGCCTCCCCCCTACACGCCCACCCCGCGATTCAGGTGAGACTCACCGACACACTATTACAGACATTAATACTGTGACAGACTCCACCCTAAACCCTCCACCCCCCCCACCCACGATATCATTGAGCACAGACACATTGCCTCCCATTGTAACTGCATAACTACACACAGACAGACACAACTGCAGTGCAGTGAGCGGGATGATGATGATGATGATGATTTCTGTGTTCTCCAGGCTGACCTTCTTCATCTGCTCGGTGGGGTTCACGTCCCCCATGTTGTTTGACGAGCGGAAGTACCCCTATCACCTCATGCTGCAGAAGTTCTTCTGTTCCGGGGGTCATGACGCCTTGTTTGAGTGAGTCACGCGCGCCCCCTCAAACCTGAACCGAACCTGCAGAGAGGCTTTCTAACCACTCCCTGGGCTCTTACTCTGTGATATCATATATAATAAACAATGTGGTAATTAAGTTTTGACAAAGTAATTTAACTCCTTGGGAAATCATTTGTGATGGTCATTTTGAAATGACCGTTTTTTCAACAAGAGAAAGACGCAGTGGTCTTTTTTTAAGGATATATAAACTTGTGTAGCTTCCCTACATTGTTGAAATCCTGCTCCAACCCCCTTTTTCTCCCCCCCTCCCTCTCGCTCTCTCTGTCCCTCTTGCTTTCGCTTCTCCTCCCTCTCTCGCTCTCTCTCTCTCTCTCTCTCTCTCTCTCTCTCCCGCCATCCCCTCCTCTCCCCCCTCTCTCAGGACCTTTAACTGGGCTCTGTCGATGGCTGGGAAGGTGCCAGTCTCTGAGGGGCTGGAGCACTCTGATCTCCCGGACGGTACAGGGGAGTTCCTGGACGCCTGGCTCATGCTGGTTGAGAAGATGGTGAACCCCACGACTGTGCTGGAGTCTCCCCACTCTCTCCCCAAGCTCCCGGAGGGGCCCCAACCAGCCCCAGTTCAGCGCCCTGCGTTTCCTCATCGTCACGCAGAAGGCGAGTGCTGCACGGCCAGGACCTTTCAAACCGCTTCACACAGCCAGCTTGGAGCTCCGTCTCCCTAATGCCTTTTCAGAATCAATCCCTGATTCAGTCTCGGGGGTCCAGCGGTTCGAGAAAGGGGTCTCGATACCGGGAGGTTCAAATCCCAGCTCAGGCACTGACTCCCTGTGTGTGTGTGTGTGTGTGTGTGTGTGTGCACGCGTGTGTGTGTGTGTGTGTGTGTGTGTGTGCACGCGTGTGTGTGTGTGTGTGTGTGTGTGCGTGTGACCCTGAGCAAGTCACTGAACCTCCTTGTGCTCCGTCCTTCGGATGAGACGTAAAACAAACAAGCTCCTACTGGAAGTGACTCTGCAGCAGCAGCAGCAGCAGCAGTTGTTGATGATGCAGAGTTCACCCTCCTAGTCTCTGTAAGTCGCTGTGGATAAAAGCGTCTGCTGAATGACTAATTTAATAATAATAATAATAATCTCCAATTCCTTTTTTTAAATCAATTCGATTTCCGTTTTTATATTTGAGACATCATAATAATAATAATCGATTGACAAACAGCGACTTCAGTTTTAATTTTTTTTTTTTTTTTAAACAGAATGGGAATTGGGAATGGGAGATTTTGAATTGGGAATGGTAGATTTTGAATTGGGAATGGTAGATTTTGAATTGGGAATGGGAGATTTTGAGAATTGATTTTAAAAAGGAGCTGGAGATTGAATTGAGTGCTTGTGTGGCTGTGTGACCGTGGTTGTGTATTTGTGTGACTGGTGTAGTTGTGTGATTCTCTGGTGTAGTTGTGTGACTCTCTGGTGTAGTTGTCACTTTGGTGTAGTTGTGTTACTCTCTGGTGTAGTTGTGATTGTATTGTGTGGTTGTGATTGTATTGTGTAGTTGTGTGATGGTATTGTGTAGTTGTGATTGTATTGTGTAGTTGTGATTGTATTGTGTAGTTGTGTGATGGTATTGTGTAGTTGTGATTGTATTGTGTAGTTGTGATTGTATTGTGTAGTTGTGTGATGGTATTGTGTAGTTGTGTGATTGTATTGTTTGCGTGCCCAGGCTTCGTTCGACTGCATCCAGAACCTGTGGAACCGCAAGCCTCTGAAGGTGTACGGGGCGCGCATGGCTGAGTCCATGCTGGCTATCCTGTGCCACATCCTGAGAGGAGAGCCCGTGATCCGGGAGCAGCTCGCCAAAGAGAAGGAGGGGACCCGGGGCCCCGGCGAGGAGGAGGGGGGCCCGGCACCCGAGGAGGGGCCCGCACCGAGGAGGGAGCCCCTGGTCAACCAGCCCCAGCTCCAGCAGGTACGCACTGCAGCAGCGTAAAACACAAAACTGGGGGTGTGGGTAATGCAGAGTTAACCCTGTTCAGCCAGCCTCAGTTATAAGACGACCAGCCCCGAGTAATGAGCCGACCCTTCCTGTCACTCAAACCCTAGACTCGTCCTTTTCTCTTGTGCTTGTTTCAGCTCATGGATATGGGATTCTCCCGGGAACACGCCATGGAATCTCTCCTGAACACCAGCACCATGGAGCAAGCCACGGAATACCTGCTGACCCACCCACCGCCTTTACTGGGAGGAGTGGTGAGGGTAAGGGACCGTCTCTCAATTACACACGCTTACACACACACTGCGATACAGGCATAGCATTCAAAACTGGTGATGGCAAGGGACCGTCTCTCAATTACACACACTGCGATACAGGCATAGCATTCAAAACTGGTGATGGCAAGGGACCGTCTCTCAATTACACACGCTTACACACACACTGCGATACAGGCATAGCATTCAAAACTGTTGATGGTAAGGGACCGTCTTCCAATTACACGCAATTTGCTGCAGTAATAACATTCAACGTAAAAGTAAGGGGCCGTCTCTAAATTACACACGGTACTGCAGTCAAATCTTTCACGTTCACCCTGCTTGTGATGGCAAGGGACCGTCTTCCGATTTTTACCCATCATTTGAGATACAGACTTCATATTTCCAGGTGACTGTGAAGGGAACCTTTCTGACGACCGCATTTTGAATTAATTTGTTTTATTAAATTGTCATGGTTTTTTTTTCTTCTGTTTTCAGTCTGCATTTTTTTTTTTAAATGTCTTTGGCTTCTGCTTTTGACATTTTCAGTTATTTTTTAACTTTTTTTTTTAAATATAAAAAAAAAAAAAGCCAGCC
>CM060298.1:545042-550042 GCA_030684275.1 Acipenser oxyrinchus oxyrinchus | reverse complement strand
CAGCGGTTGGTCAGGAAGGCTTTAATATTAACACACACTAGCACTGTCCTGCAGTGGAAAACCACAGTCCAAATAAAGGATTATACAGCACAGGATTATCTCTGCAAACCTAGTCAGAATTTTGACGTTTTTTCGTGTGGGACTAAGTTTGGCATTTATTAAATGGGAATCAGAGTTATAGTGCCCTTTACAAAAACTGTTTTAGGTGTATTGCAAAGGGTACGGTCTGGCATTTTAAATAGCTACGTGTTTTCAAATAAAACACACGTCTTTCTGCCTTGTGAAACAGCATGTTTAACTTGTTTACAGTGTTGTTAAGTGGTTTAAGTTTTTCCAGTGTGGCTAAAATATTTCAGTTACTTCAGCCACAGTGGCTAAATAAATGAAAGAGTACCCAATTCACCCAATTAAATATACATATATATTCCTATAGACCTCTGTACAGCTCTGCAGTGTTGAGAGTGGAGCTCTCTTTCCTATAGACCTCTATACAGCTCTGCAGTGTTGAGAGTGGAGCTCTCTTTCCTATAGACCTCTATACAGCTCTGCAGTGTTGAGAGTGGAGCTCTCTTTCCTATAGACCTCTATACAGCTCTGCAGTGTTGAGTTCTCTTTCCTATAGACCTCTATACAGCTCTGCAGTGTTGAGAGTGGAGCTCTCTTTCCTGTAGACCTCTATACAGCTCTGCAGTGTTGAGAGTGGAGCTCTCTTTCCTATAGACCTCTATACAGCTCTGCAGTGTTGAGAGTGGAGCTCTCTTTCCTATAGACCTCTATACAGCTCTGCAGTGTTGAGAGTGGAGCTCTCTTTCCTATAGACCTCTATACAGCTCTGCAGTGTTGAGAGTGGAGCTCTCTTTCCTATAGACCTCTATACAGCTCTGCAGTGTTGAGAGTGGAGCTCTCTTCCTATAGACCTCTATACAGCTCTGCAGTGTTGAGAGTGGAGCTCTCTTCCTATAGACCTCTATACAGCTCTGCAGTGTTGAGTTCTCTTCCTATAGACCTCTATACAGCTCTGCAGTGTTGAGAGTGGAGCTCTCTTCCTATAGACCTCTATACAGCTCTGCAGTGTTGAGAGTGGAGCTCTCTTCCTATAGACCTCTATACAGCTCTGCAGTGTTGAGAGTGGAGCTCTCTTTCCTATAGACCTCTATACAGCTCTGCAGTGTTGAGAGTGGAGCTCTCTTTCCTATAGACCTCTATACAGCTCTGCAGTGTTGAGAGTGGAGCTCTCTTTCCTATAGACCTCTATACAGCTCTGCAGTGTTGAGAGTGGAGCTCTCTTCCTATAGACCTCTATACAGCTCTGCAGTGTTGAGAGTGGAGCTCTCTTTCCTATAGACCTCTATACAGCTCTGCAGTGTTGAGAGTGGAGCTCTCTTCCTATAGACCTCTATACAGCTCTGCAGTGTTGAGAGTGGAGCTCTCTTTCCTATAGACCTCTATACAGCTCTGCAGTGTTGAGAGTGGAGCTCTCTTTCCTATAGACCTCTATACAGCTCTGCAGTGTTGAGAGTGGAGCTCTCTTTCCTATAGACCTCTATACAGCTCTGCAGTGTTGAGAGTGGAGCTCTCTTTCCTGTAGAGCTCTATACAGCTCTGCAGTGTTGAGAGTGGAGTTCTCTTTCCTGTAGAGCTCTATACAGCTCTGCAGTGTTGAGAGTGGAGCTCTCTTTCCTATAGACCTCTATACAGCTCTGCAGTGTTGAGAGTGGAGCTCTCTTTCCTGTAGAGCTCTATACAGCTCTGCAGTGTTGAGAGTGGAGTTCTCTTTCCTGTAGAGCTCTATACAGCTCTGCAGTGTTGAGAGTGGAGCTCTCTTTCCTGTAGAGCTCTGCAGTGTTGAAACGGTAAATGAAATGCCGATTTTTTTTCTCTCTGCAGTACCTCCAGCCCAACGGGAATAACTGGCGCTGGTTTGACGACCGCTCGGGCCGCTGGTGCAGCTACAGCGCCGGCAACAACGGAACCATCGACGCGGCGTGGCGCTCCGGGAGAGCAGCGTGAGGTTCACCAGGGCCGGCGCCGATACACCGTGCAGTTCAACACCATGGTGCAGGTGAGACCCCCGCAGGGTGACCTGCGCCCCGGGTCTGCTATCGAAGAAGCTGCCATGAGAATAAGGACTGCTGTGGCAATCATAGCAGAATTGCTTGATCTTCAGTTAGTTACAATTCTGCTGCAGTAATTAAACCTAATACAGCAACAGCTGCTCACTCAGTTTATTCTAAATAACCCAGCAATAATCATCGCAGGTACAAATACAGAAACACACTAAATAACTTGTATTTTTTCGAATGAATGAGGAGTCTCCAAAAGTGGTTCAGAAATACTAGAATAACGACTGAATGACAAAGAAAAGCGAATTTTGTACTTTTTAGTTGTTGAATGCAACCAGCCCTCGGCCTAGCTCCAGCTTGTTTTAGCTCGATCGAAGTTCACGGATGAATTTGTCACCAAAGAAATCTCGACCGTACTGGAAAAACATTTTGAAATTTCCTAACCTTACGAAAGACAGAGCTATGCATTCATCATTTAGATCTTTCTTTCTTTCTTTCTTTCTTTCTTTCTTTCTTTCTTTCTTTCTTTTCAAAAGCTTCAAATAAATAAATACATGTCATTTTAATTAAATAATTGATTTAATTAAGAACGTAACTCCTGCGTTTTTTGAACAAATCTCTCGGTTCAAGTCAAGCAGCGATGGCGTTCTTCAGTCCGTGTTTTTTAAGGCTCCCCCTTTTCTCTCTGCAGGTGAACGAGGAGACCGGGAATCGCCGGCCGGTGATGCTGACTGTGCAGCCTGCCCGGCTGGGAAAGAGCGCCAAGAACGGAGCGCCAGGAGCTGGAGAGACCGCTGGAGGAGAGCAAGGAGCCCGAGCAAGAGAAGAGTGAAGAGAAAGCAGGGCCAGGTACGATGCACGCACGCACGCACGCTGAGATACACACGCTGAGACGCACACACACGCTGAGAGGCACACACGCTGAGATGCACGCACGCTGAGACGCACACACACGCTGAGACGCACACACACGCTGAGATACACACGCTGAGACACGCACGCACGACACACACACACACACACACGCTGAGACACACACACACGCTGAGACACGCACGCACGCTGAGACACACACACGCTGAGACACACCAGATCCATCGCGCCTCTGCCCCTGTTTTTTCAGAGGTCATTATTATTATTATTATTATTATTATTATTATTATTTATTTCTTAGCAGACGCCCTTATCCAGGGCGACTTACAATTGTTACAAGATATCACATTATTTTTACATACAATTCCCCATTTATACAGTTGGGGTTTTTACTGGAGCAATCTAGGTAAAGTACCTTGCTCAAGGGTACAGCAGCAGTGTCCCCTACATGGGATTGAACCCACGACCCTCCGGTCAAGAGTCCAGAGCCCCTAACCACTACTCCACACTGCTAATAATAATAATGATGATGATTTGTATTTTTAGATGTGGCCGCTCTCCCAGAGATGAGCGTCTCCAGCAGTTCTGCGATGAAGGAGAGCGACGAGAACAAAGAGCCAGCCTCCACCATGGCTCTGGCAGCCACGACCACTACCGCGGCCCCCGCCGAGGCCCCCGCGCCCCCCGTGGTGATCCAGGGGCTGTCGGAGGACATGACCACGCTTCTGATCCGCGCTTGCGTCAGCATGATCAGCGTGCCGGTGGACCCCGACACGCTGCACGCCACCCTGCGGCTCTGCTTGCGGCTGACGCCAAGACGCACCAGTACGCCATGATGTTCGTGAGAGCTGCGCACCCCCGCATGATTCTGGGGCTGGCGCAGAGCTCCGGGTTCAACGGCTTCACGCCCCTCGTCACCCTGCTGTTCAGACACATCATCGAGGATCCTGCCACCCTGAGGCACACCATGGAGAAGGTGAGGGGAGCCATGCAATTTACTGCTAAATCTATTTTGAAGTGTACAGTGAATAGATTATAGATCTCTTTGTATCTAATTCTTTCTCCCCCTCCCCGTTTCTCTGCCCAGGTGGTTCGCTCCGCAGTGACGAAGGGCGGGCAGCACCACTGGGTGGTTTCGGGAGCCTGGGCTCCAGAGATCAATTACATCCTGAGAGTGCTGGGGCCCGCGGCCTGCAGGGACCCTGACTGCTTCACTGAGGCAGCGACAAACTGCATCCGCATTGCACTGCCTGCACCCAGGGGCACTGGCACTGGTGAGGGAGAGGGAGAGGAGATCCGCGATTGCACTGCCTGCACCCAGGGGCACGGGAGGGAGGGGAGAGGGGAGAGGGGATCCGCATTGCACTGCCTGCACCCAGGGGCACTGGCACCGGTGAGGAGGGAGGGAGGGAGAGGAGAGGGAGGGAGAGGGGATCCGCATTGCACTGCCTGCACCCAGGGGCACGGGCACCGGTGAGGAGGGGAGAGGGAAAGCTACAACGAGAGAGAGAGAGAGAGACAGAAGTTGCTTGTGTGTAACTGCCTGCGTTGCTGATGGACATTTCTCTCCTTTTCTTTCTTTCTTTCTTTCTCTCAGCCTCGGACGACGAGTTTGAGAACCTGCGCATCAAGGGTCCGAACGCAGTGCAGCTGGTGAAGACCACCCCCTGAAACTGTCCCCTGCCCAGCATCCCGAGCCCATCAAAGAGGTGATCTACTTACATGCTGAACGCGCTGGCAGCGTACCACGCTCCAGAGGAGGGTGAGAGAGGGGCTGGCTGGGGAGGGCGGAGAGGAGGGAGGCAGTGACATGTGACGAGTGGATACAGGATATGCTGATATTGTGTGACCTAAACATTTGTTCACCTAAACTGTCTGTCTATTTTTAATAATCCTGGTGCTGATCCTCTCTCTCTCCCTCCCTCCCTCCCTCCTCCTCCTCCCTCCCCTCCTCTCTCCGTGCAGCCGGCCGGAGACTCGCCTGGTCTCGGTGGCTGGCAGTCAGGAGCTGTGTCAGATCCTGCAGGACGTGGGAGACGACGTGTATCAGCAGTACAGGCTGAC
>CM060298.1:537542-542542 GCA_030684275.1 Acipenser oxyrinchus oxyrinchus | reverse complement strand
CCAGGTTGCAGGCAGTGATGTGCATCATAAGCACCATCATGGAGTCCTGCCCCTCCACCTCCAGCTTCTACAGCACCGCCGCCACCAAGACCCAACACAACGGCATGAACAACATCATCCGACTCTTCCTGAAGAAGGGTCTGGTCAACGACCTGGCCAGAGTGCCCCACAGCCTGGATCTGTCCAGGTAGAGACACGGCATGGCACGTGGTCATTTCTCTAGTGGTGTGAGATCTATCAGTCAGTGCCACACATGGATGGGAATCAGACTCCCGCTGCACAGCGGTGTGATCCAGTCCTGGTTTCCCTGGGAGTTTAATAATCAGACACACCTGAGCTTGTTAGCTAGACACACTGGGGGTTGATCAAGCTGGTAGTAAAACCTGGACTGGATGACACCGCTGTGCAATAGGAGTCTGATTGCCATCCCCGATGATTTAGTGTGTGTGTGTGTCTTCCTAATACTATGGTTTTCGGTTTTCTGAAATCTGTTACTGTCACACCCTGGTTAATATCACTCACATTTCTCAGTCATGCGTAGAGTGACAGCAATACAATGTACTGCTGTATTTCTTTCTTCATTGTACATTATGGAGATACGGACGTCCTGCGTGTGTTGATGCCTCCTCCCTCCCTCCCTCCTTTCAGTCCCAGCATGGCGAACACCGTGAGCAGCTGCCCTGAAGCCGCTGGAGACCCTGTCCCGCATCGTGAACCAGCCCAGCAGCCTGTTCAGCAGCAAGGCCTCGAGCAAGAGCAAGAGTGAGCAAGACCGCGCGGGACGTCCGGGACCAGAACAGCACCGCAGGACCAGGGTAAATACAATACAATACAATACAATACAATACACTGAGACACACACAGACACACACACACACACACACACACACACACACACACACACACAGAGCAAGAGTGAGCAAGACCCGCACGGGACGTCCCGGGACCAGAACAGCACCGCGCAGGACCAGGGTAAATACAACGCAATACAATACAATACAATACACTGAGATATAGACACACACACACACACACACACAGGACCAGAACAGCACCGCGCAGGACCAGGGTAAATACAACACAATACAATACAATACAATACAATACACTGAGACACACACACACACACACACAGAGCAAGAGTGAGCAAGACCATACGACCATGCGGGCGTCCGGGACCAGAACAGCACAGCACAGCGCAGGACCAGGGTAAATACAACACAATACAATACAATACAATACAATACAATACAATACACTGAGATATAGACACACACACACACACACACACACACACACACACACACAGGACCAGAACAGCACCGCGCAGGACCAGGGTAAATACAGTACAGTCTTTCCTGGCTAAATAAATAAAATAAAATGAAGAAATGAAAAGGCAGAAACACAGAGCCACACGTGTCGGTCTGTGTCAGACTGTGGTCGTGTGTAACCCCTGCGCTGTCCCACAGGAGACCCCGGAGAGATGGGGGTCCACGGGGAGCGCTCTGCCCCGCCCCCCGACGCAGACCTCATGGACCGGAGAGACAGAGGGGACAGCGTGGTGATCGCGGGACAGCCCGAGGTGCTGAACGCACAGGAGATGCAGGTCAGGCAGGACACACACTCACTCGCACCCGGGTTCAACAAACTCCATGGACCCAAACTGGTTTTTAATATGTCTGAACATTTTTCCATTAAGAAATCATGACCGGGGACACGTATCTCTGTCTGTCGATCTGTAAAGATACAGACAGATACATAGATAGAAAATTCACAGCACACATTTTAATGAAGGAAATAGATAAACAGATAACTCCTCCTATTAAAAAAAAAAAAAAAAAAAGCTTAATTTAAGTTTTGGGGTTTGTTTTCAAATTTGTTGTTGATTTGATTTGAATTCAGTTTATTTCCCAAAAGCTCTGGTTTTTTTGCTGTGCTGTTTTGATGGAGGACAGGTCAGGTGTGCACCCAGTGAATTCTTAACACCCTGTCCCTCTACAGGTAGAGAATGAACTGGTGGACCTGATCGATGAGCTGCTGGAGAGAGACGGAGGAACAGTCAACAGCACCATCATAGGTGAGGCTGCAGGAAATCTATATAACACAAGACTGTGTTTGTGTGTGTTTGTGTGTGTGTTTGTCTCTTGCAGTGTAAGTGTGTGTGTGTCTTGGTCTCTTACAGTATAAGCATCTCTGTGTGTCTCCTTGCAGTGTTTGTGTCTCTGTGTGTGTGTGTGTGTTGTGTCTCTTGCAGTGCATATGTCTGACAGTGTGTGTGTGTCTCTTCTTGCAGTGTAAGTATCTGTGTGTGTGTGTGTGTGTGTGTGTGTGTGTGTGTGTGTGTGTGTGTGTGTGTGTATCCTGTATGGATGGATGGCTGTGTGTGTCTCTCAATGCTGTCCTGTCCCTCTCAGTTGGACGCAGCGGGGAAGACGAGTCTCAGGAAGACGTGTTGATGGACGAGACGCCCTCCAGCCTGTGCCAGACCTCTCCGCTGCAGGCTAACCGGGAAGGTGAGGACACTGACCAGCACCACTGTGTCCACCTCACTGTGTTCAAAACCAGGGGCCACGATGGCGTGCAGGTTCCAGTTTGAGGAATCGATTCCCAGATCCTATCTGTGTCTGTCTGTCTATCTGTCTGTCTCTGTGTGTGTGTGTGTGTGTGTGTGTGTGTGTGTGTGTCTCTCTCTCTGTCTCTTTCTCTCTCTCTTGTTCTTTCTCTCTGTCTCTTTCTCTGTCTTTCTTTCTTTCTTTCTCTCTGTCTCTGTCTCTCTCTCTGTCTGTGTCTGTCTCTCTCTCTCTCTCTCTGTCTGTCTGTCTGTCTCTCTGTCTCTCTTTCTTTTTCTGTCTCTCTCTCTTTGTCTGTCTCTGTCTAGTTCTTTCTTTCTTTCTCCCTCTCTCTCTGCCTCTCTCTCTCTCTCTCTGCCTCTCTCTCTTTCTTTCTCTCTGTCTCTCTCTCTCTCTCTCTCTGTGTCACACTTTTCCAGATCTACGCAATCCTTCCGTGACAGAATTTTTGTAGTAGCGTCAGGCCGATCCCGTAGGAAGGAAAGCCAGGCAGGATCTGAAAAGAGTAAAAGAAGTCTCTGGAAATCGTCCCACCCATTTGTCCCCCCCTGCACAGACTCGATGAATATCCTGGACCCAGAGGACGAGGAGCACACCCAGGAAGAGGACAGCAGCGGCAGCAACGAGGACGAAGACAGCCAGGACGAGGAGGAGGAGGAGGAGGAAGAGGAGGACGAGGAGGAAGAGGAAGAGGAGGAGGAGGATGACCAGGTCTCACAATGCAACATTTAGATCTAGAATACCTGTTACTTTTACATTGAAATATTCCAGTTACTTTTACATTTAATGATGTAGGAAAATGTAACACTGGAATGTGACTGTGTGTGTGTGTGTGTCAGGATGACGAGGAGGGAGAGGAAGGCGACGAGGAGGAGGATGATGATGATGGCTCGGAGATGGAGCTGGATGAAGATTACCCCGACATCAACGCTGCTCCACACATCCGCTTCGAGAGATTCGACCGGGAGGACGATCTCATCATCGAGTTCGACAACATGTTCTCTACAGCCAGTGAGTCTCTGTATACACAGCCTGAGAGGAGAGACAGGGCTTATCATCTCAGCACAGTCTAATACAGACTGAACACATACAGTACTGACTGAGACGAGAGACTGGGCTTATCATCTCAGCACAGTCTAATACAGACTGAGACGAGAGACTGAGCTTATCATCACAGCACAGTCTAATACAGACTGAACACATACAGTACTGACTGAGACGAGAGACTGGGCTTATCATCACAGCACAGTCTAATACAGACTGAACACATACAGTACTGACTGAGACGAGAGTCTGGGCTTATCACAGCACAGTCTAATACAGACTGAACACATACAGTACTGACTGAGACGAGAGACTGAGCTTATCATCTCAGCACAGTCTAATACAGACTGATCACATACAGTACTGACTGAGACGAGAGACTGAGCTTATCATCTCAGCACAGTCTAATACAGACTGAACACATACAGTACTGACTGAGACGAGAGACTGGGCTTATCATCTCAGCACAGTCTAATACAGACTGATCACATACAGTACTGACTGAGACGAGAGACTGAGCTTATCATCTCAGCACAGTCTAATACAGACTGAACACATACAGTACTGACTGAGACGAGAGACTGAGCTTATCATCTCAGCACAGTCTAATACAGACTGATCACATACAGTACTGACTGAGACGAGAGACTGAGCTTATCTCAGCACAGTCTAATACAGACTGATCACATACAGTACTGACTGAGACGAGAGACTGAGCTTATCATCACAGCACAGTCTAATACAGACATCACAGTCTCCTAGACTCCTGCACTCTGCACAAGAGAGTGTGTGTAGTCTCATAATCCCAGTATTGATTTGTTTCTCATTAGTATTAATTAATGTTTCTCATTAATCATTATGCCTCTCTAACCCCCTCCTCTCTATCGTTCTCTCTCTCTCTCTCTCTCTAGCAGATATTCCCCCTCCCTGGCAACATCCCCAGCACTCACCCCTGATGGTGCGCCACGCTGACCACGGCCCTGACCCTGGGGCGGGCAGCTCCACGCGGCTGGCCCAGGGCATCGGCCGCAGCCAGAGGACCCTCCGGCAGCTCACCGCCAACACGGGCCACACCATCCACGTGCACTACCCAGGGAACAGGCAGCCCAACCCTCCGCTCATCCTGCAGAGGTGAGGAGGAGAGAGGCGGCCTCTGCTGCAGTCTGTGTGTCTCTGTACCCCCTCTCCTCCCTCCCTCTCTCCCTCTCTCTCTCTCTCCAGGTTGCTGGGCCCCTCTGCTGCTGCTGATATCCTGCAGCTCTCCAGTTCTCTGCCCCTCAGTCTGTGTCTCTATAGTAACCCTCTCCCTCTCTCTCTCTCTCTCTCTCTCTCTCTCTCTCTCTCTCTCTCTCTCTCTCTCTCTCTCTCTCCAGGTTGCTGGGCCCC
>CM060298.1:512542-532542 GCA_030684275.1 Acipenser oxyrinchus oxyrinchus | reverse complement strand
GCAGCTTTAATGAAACTAAACTCTTTTCAGAATGTAGTAAACTAACACAGACACCAAGAAGAAGGGATTATATTGTAGCGTCAAACTGAACAGGATTGTGGGGCTCTGTCTGTCTGTCTGTCTGTCTGTGTGTCTGTCTGTCTGTCTGCAGCTTTAATGAAACTAAACTCTTTTCAGAATGTAGTAAACTAACACAGACACCAAGAAGAAGGGATTATATTGTAGCGTCAAACTGAACAGGATTGTGGGGCTCTGTCTGTCTGTCTGCAGCTTTAATGAAACTAAACTCTTTTCAGAATGTAGTAAACTAACACAGACACCAAGAAGAAGGGATTATATTGTAGCGTCAAACTGAACAGGATTGTGGGGCTCTGTCTGTCTGTCTGTCTGTGTGTCTGTCTGTCTGTCTGCAGCTTTAATGAAACTAAACTCTTTTCAGAATGTAGTAAACTAACACAGACACCAAGAAGAAGGGATTATATTGTAGCGTCAAACTGAACAGGATTGTGGGGCTCTGTCTGTCTGTCTGTCTGTCTGCAGCTTTAATGAAACTAAACTCTTTTCAGAATGTAGTAAACTAACACAGACACCAAGAAGAAGGGATTATATTGTAGCGTCAAACTGAACAGGATTGTGGGGCTCTGTCTGTCTGTCTGCAGCTTTAATGAAACTAAACTCTCTTCAGAATGTAGTAAACTAACACAGACACCAAGAAGAAGGGATTATATTGTAGCGTCAAAACTGAACAGGATTGTGGGGCTCTGTCTGTGTGTCTGTCTGTCTGTCTGTGTGTCTGCAGCTGTAATGAAACTAAACTCTCTTCAGAATGTAGTAAACTAACACAGACACCAAGAAGAAGGGATTATACTGTAGCTTCAGACTGAACAGGATTGTGGGGCTCTGTCTGTCTGTCTCTGTGTGTGTGTGTGTGTGTGTCTGTCTGCAGCTCTAATGAAACTAAACTCTTTTCAGAATGTAGTAAACTAACACAGACACCAAGAAGGGATTATATTGTAGCGTCAAACTGAACAGGATTGTGGGGCTCTGCCTGCCTGTGTGTCCTGTGTGGAGTTTGAATGCTCTTACCCCGTGAAGCGCGCTGTGGGGTGAGGTAGTAGATTGTATAGTTTTTGGGGTCACACCCGATCTGGGAGATAACTATACAGTCCACTGTCTTTCTCACAGTGCAGCCAAGCAACAGGAGCCACTGTTCAGAGAGACCGGCAGCGATGGGTCTTCATTCACCATGCCATGAAGAGAAAAGCCATCACTGATGAAACTGAGACTCCCGCTGTGCAGCGGTGTGATCCGTTCCTGGTTTCGCTGGCTGTTTAATAATCAGACACACCTGAGCTTGTTTGCTAGACACACTGGGGGCTGATCAAACTGGTAGCAAAAAATGGAATGGGTGACACTTGAATATGTTCTTCGGATGAGACTTAAAACAAACGAGCTCCTATTGGAAGTGACTCTGCAGCAGCAGCAGCAGCAGCAGTTGTTGATGATGCAGAGTTCACCCCCCCAGTCTCTGTGAGTCGCTTTGGATAAAAACGTCTGCAAAATATATATTTATGTTAACCTGTGCAGTTTGAAGCGACAGACCAGCCTCGCCCTCCTCTCCTGCCTGCGGGGGTGAGGTAGTAAGTTGTATTGTTGTTGGGGTTGGGATGCTGTACCCCGTTTTTTTGGAGATAACTATACAACCTACTGCCTTCCCTTGTGGGGCAGCCCAGCGCTGGCTGCAGGACTTCAGTGCTGGCTGCAGGACTTCAGTGCTGAATTATAGCAGGACCTTTTTTGCTATTGAAATCTGGGACAAAAAAGCAGGGGCTTGATACCAGGAGGTTCAAATCCCGGCTCAGCCACTGACTCCCTGTGTGTGTGTGTGTGTGTGTGTGTGTGTGTGTGTGTGTGTGTGTGTGTGTGTGTGACCCTGAGCAAGTCATTTCACCTCCTTGTGCTCCGTCCTTCGGACGAGACGTCAAACAAACGAGCTCCTATTGGAAGTGACTGCAGCAGCAGCAGCAGTTGTTGATGATGCAGAGTTCACCCTCCTAGTCTCTGTGAGTCGCTTTGGATAAAAGCGTCTGCTGAATGACTCATCAATGATAAAAAGGAAACCAAACCCCTTTGTTTATTACACACACACACAGAGCAGACTGTTGCAAGTTTAGTCGGGGTAGGTTCAAAGTATTCAAAGCGAGCGGGCTCCTGAGCGACGTGGAGTGCAGGATGCGCCCTATAGCCTGGAGAGCGCAGGTTCGAGGTCCAGGCTATTCCTTTGCCGACCGTGATGGGAGCTCCCAGGGGGCGGCGCAAAATTGGCTGAGCGCCGCCCAGGTGGGAAGGGTTTAGGCCAGGGTGTCCTCGGCTCGCCGCGCACCAGCGACCCCTGTGGGCTTGCTTGGAAGCTGCCCAGAGCTGCCTGGTTCTCCGACGCTGTCGCTCTGAGGTGGCTGCACGGTGGGTCTGCAGTGAGTGAAGCGGACGTCCTGTTTGTGTCTTAAAATTCAAAGTAGAGTAACCCATTCTCCCTGCTGCTGCTGCTGTTCCCCCGCCCCTCCACTAGATGGCGATCAACCCCAGCTGGTCTCCTCCTCCTCCTCCTCCCTGGACACCCGCCGAGGCTCCGAGGGCTACCTCACGGCCCCCTCGAAGAGGGGACCCCACGGGCCCGAGGCTCTGGTCACCCTGGAAACGGCGGTGGGGCAGCGACAGCCAATGGCGGGCCGGTTCTCGGAGCTGCACTGTGATCTCGCGGCCGCGATGACCTCAGAGCTGGCAGACAGACCCAGCGGCGAGGCAGAGGGCTCTCAGATGGAGACGTCTCCTGCCCCCACGATCGGTGAGCAAGTGACGATCGCGGATCTGTGTCTTCTATCTAAAAAATTTAAAGCGGGTAGTTTTAGTACAAGCGTTGTAATTGTAATTTCAATTGCAGTGTCAAACAGTGCTGCTGTGATTGTACCTGTAATGGTGTCTGTCTCCTGTCTCCTGTCTCCTGTCTCCTGTCCCTGTCTCTGCTGCAGCCTCTCTGTCTCCAGAGCGTGCTGAAGTCTTGGACGCCCTCGCGGCTGTCAGCTCCCAGCTCGAAGGGTCTCCCATGGATACCAGCAGCCCCGCCTCCGCCGGAACCCTGGAGGAGACCGTCGCCACGGCAGCACCAACCGCAGGCAGCGCAGAGCTCCAAGGGGGAGGAGCCGGGGATGAGAGCGAGGCTCGCAGGGAGGGAGAGAGCAGGTGAGAGATTCGTAACCACTGTTTTGAAGGAATTTATATTTTATAGATAATAATAATAATAATAATAATAATAATAATTGCTGCGATTTTTCTCATCTCCCTTTCATTCGAAGCCAATGTAAGCGACTGACAAACAGCACGTCAGTTTTAAGTAATGTTGTTGCCACTGTGGTGAGAAGCTCTGTTTTAACAGTATGCTGCGGATTGCAATTGTGAGCAATGAAATGCTGGATTTGATTACAATGGAATAGGAAGTGGAATTGAGAAAACAAATGACTCGTTCCTAACCCCGCCTCTTCCTCTTCCCCCCCCCCCACACACAGCTTGGCTCCCGCCTCCTCCACAGGGGAGGTTCTTCTGACGAGTGACGGGGCTGGCGGCCAATCCCAGGCCATCCAGGAGGAGCCCCTCCCTTCCACCAGCAGTGAAGAGGAGGACCTGCTGGCAGGTGAGAGGAATGGGATTACAGAGGAGCAGGAGCAGGGCAGCAAGAGAGTACAATACAATACACTGCAATACAGTACAATACACTGCAATACAGTACAATACACTGCAATACAGTACAATACAATACACTGCAATACAGTACAATACACTACACTGCAATACAGTACAATACACTACACTGCAATACAGTACACTACACTACAGTACAGTACAATACAATACACTGCAATACAGTACAATACACTGCAATACAGTACAATACACTGCAATACAATACAATACACTGCAATACAGTACAATACACTGCAATACAGTACAATACACTGCAATACAGTACAATACACTACAGTACAGTACAATACAATACACTGCAATACAGTACAATACACTGCAATACAGTACAATACACTGCAATACAGTACAATACACTGCAATACAGTGCAATACTGTACAATACACTACAGTACAGTACAATACAATACACTGCAATATAATGCATGACAATCCAGTACACTTTACCACACTGCAATCCAGTGCCAGGGAGCGCTGGGAGAGGCAGCCTCACTATCACAGGGCTCCAGAGAGCCGGATTCATTCAAGCAGGTCTGTGTGTTTCAGGAATCAACCTCCCTGAGGGAGTGGATCCCTCCTTCCTGGCTGCTCTACCGGAGGATATCCGCAGAGAGGTGCTGCAGAACCAGCTGGGCATCCGACCCCCCGCCCGCCCCTCCGCCACCGCCCTCCCCCTCCCGCCCTCATGGGCAATGCCGGGGTCACCGAGGTCAGCCCCGAGTTCCTGGCTGCGCTGCCCCCAGCCATTCAAGAGGAGGTCAGTCACTGAGTCGCACTGTGTGTGTGTGTGTTTCAGTGTGTGTGTGTGTTTCAGTGTGTGTGTGTGTGTGTGAGTGTGTGTGTCGTGTGTGTGTTTCAGTGTGTGTGTCGTGTGTGTGTGTGTGTCTCGCTCTCTCACTCTGCTCACTCTCTCACTCTTTCTCTCTCTCTCTCTCTCTCTCTCTCTCTCTCTCTCTCTCTCTCTCTCTCTCTACGTCTATGTCTTTCTCTGGGTGTCTGCCTCTGTCTGTCTGTATTTCTAAAGCTTAATTCTAAATTTAAAGACCAGGTATATTTTTCTGACATTCTTTTCTGACAGCTAGCTGTAGTGTTTTGTTCGCCTCCTGAAATCTTTTTTTTTTTTTTTAGATTTACAAAAAAACAAAAATCATGGTATCATTATTTTTTTTTTTTCATTTATTTATTTAATGTTTTGTGCTTGATCCTAAAGTATTTTCTATAAGATTAGGAAACTAACCCTCCCCTTCCCCAGGTCCTGGCCCAGCAGAGGGCGGAGCAGCAGCGACGGGAGCTGTCCCAGACCCCCACGGGGGACTCCCCTCTAGACCCGGTGACCTTCATCCAGACCCTACCCTCGGAGCTGCGTCGCAGCGTGCTGGAGGACATGGAGGACAGCGTGCTGGCAGTGATGCCCCCGGACATCGCGGCCGAGGCGCAGGCCCTGCGACGTGAGCAGGAGGTCAGGCAGAGGCAGCTCATGCACGACCGGCTGTTCGGACACAGCAGCTCCTCTGCGCTCTCCGCCATCCTGCGCAGCCCGCCTTCACCAGCCGACTAGGAGGGAACCGGGGTGCAGTACACCCGGCTCGCCGTGCAGAGGGGGGGGGCCTTCCAGATGGGGGCAGCGGCAGCAGCCACACCCGGTGAGGGGGGAGGGAGAAGCCAGATCTCTCCTGCTTTAAAACGTTAACATATCGAATCAGACTCCACTTTGTAGTTCTCCCGTATACTTAAACAGGGAGAAAATGACAGATTGAGAAATGTGACCTTTAGAAATCTAACATGAGTACTATTATGGCTTCCGGTAGAGTTTTTTTTGCGAGATCATTTTGTAGTTTCTCTTTGATTTACATGATGTTAAATAAAAGATCGAAATTATGTTCATCGTCAAATTCTAGGTGATGCAAAACTTTTGGCCACAGCTGCACAGCGCCAGGGTCAGCGTCCTTCTTTCGAAGACGAGGCTACTTTTGTAATTTTGTGGAGTATTTTGTAACTGGTATCATTTGCCTGTTGTTTTAATAGGCTAAACCAAACCTCACAATTCTGGAAACAAGGCGTCTGAATCACGCTCTCTCTCTCTCTCTCTCTCTCTCTCGCTGGCTCGCTTCTCTCTCGCTGGCTCGCTTCTCTCTCGCTGTCTCGCTTCTCTCTCGCTGGCTCGCTGTCTCTCTCTCTCCTCTCTCTTTGCCTGTGTGTATCTCACTCACTCACTCACTCACTCACTCACTCACTCACTCACTCCTCCTCCCTCCTCCAGACCCACCAGCTCCAACGTGGACTCCCTCCTCCGTCTCCGTGGCCGTCTCCTGCTGGACCATGAGGCCCTGTCCTGCCTGCTGGTGCTGCTCTTCGTGGACGAGCCCAAGCTGAACACCAGCCGCCTGCACCGAGTCCTGCGCAACCTGTGCTACCACACCCAGACCCGGGGCTGGGTGATCCGGAGCCTGCTGTCCATCCTGCAGCGCAGCAGCGAGAGCGAGCTGTGCATCGAGAGCCCCCGACCCACGCTGGGAGGAGGAGGGGAGCCCGGAGGAGAGGGGCAGCAAGCGCCTGGTCTCCACAGCCCTGGCCTCCGGCGGTAAAGGGGCTCCCTGTGGAGCCTCCACTTCATCGTCTTCTTCGACCGCTCCGGCTCCCTCCTCCTCCTCCTCCTCCTCCTCCTCTCCGCTCGAACTGCTCCACAAGGTGGAGTCGAAGAGCTCCAGCCAGCTGTCCTGGCTGTCTGTCTCCATGGACGCGGCGCTCGGCTGCAGGACCAGCATCTTTCAGATACAGAGGTCCGCCGGGCGCAAGCACGCGGAGAGGCACAGCGGGGGCAGTGGAGGAGGAGGAGGAGGTTGGGGAGCAGGAGGAGCAGGAGCAGGAGGAGGAGGAGGAGGGGGCTCCACGGTTCACATACACCCCCAAGCTGCTCCAGTAGTGTGCCGGCATGTGCTCGACACGCTGATACAGCTAGCCAAGGTGAGTGAGGGGCTCAGTGTGTCTGTGTGTCTCCAATGTGTGTCTGTCTATCTCAGTGTGTGTGTCCCATGTGTGTCTGTGTCTATCTCAGTGTGTGTGTCCCATGTGTGTCTGTGTCTATCTCAGTGTGTGTGTCCCATGTGTGTCTGTGTCTCCCGTGTGTGTGTGTGTGTGTCTGTGTCTGTCTCGGTGTGTGTGTCTGTGTCTGTCTCGGTGTGTGTGTGTCTGTCTCGGTGTGTGTGTCTGTGTCTGTCTCGGTGTGTGTGTGTGTGTGTGTCTGTCTCGTGTGTGTGTCTGTGTCTGTCTCGGTGTGTGTGTGTGTGTCTGTCTCGTGTGTGTGTGTGTGTGTGTCTGTCTCGGTGTGTGTCTGTCTCGGTGTGTGTGTGTGTCTGTGTCTGTGTGTGTGTGTGTGTGTCTGTCTGTCTCGGTGTGTGTGTGTCTGTCTCGGTGTGTGTGTGTGTGTCTGTCTCGTGTGTGTGTGTGTGTGTGTCTGTCTCGTGTGTGTGTGTGTGTGTCTGTCTCGTGTGTGTGTGTGTCTGTCTCGTGTGTGTGTGTGTCTGTCTGTCTGTGTGTGTGTGTGTGTCTGTCTCGTGTGTGTGTGTGTCTGTCTCGTGTGTGTGTGTGTGTCTGTCTCGTGTGTGTGTGTGTGTGTGTGTCTGTCTCGTGTGTGTGTGTCTGTCTCGTGTGTGTGTGTGTGTGTGTGTGTCTGTCTCGTGTGTGTGTGTCTGTCTCGTGTGTGTGTGTCTGTCTCGTGTGTGTGTGTGTGTGTCTGTCTCGTGTGTGTGTGTGTGTGTCTGTCTGTGTGTGTGTGTCTGTCTGTGTGTGTGTGTGTGTGTGTGTGTCTGTCTGTGTGTGTGTGTGTCTGTCTCGTGTGTGTGTGTGTGTGTCTGTCTCGTGTGTGTGTGTCTGTCTCTGTGTGTGTGTGTGTGTGTGTCTGTCTCGGTGTGTGTGTGTGTCTGTCTCGGTGTGTGTGTGTGTGTGTCTGTCTCGTGTGTGTGTGTGTCTGTCTGTGTGTGTGTGTGTGTGTCTGTCTCGGTGTGTGTGTGTCTGTCTCGGTGTGTGTGTGTGTCTGTCTCGGTGTGTGTGTGTGTGTGTCTGTCTCGGTGTGTGTGTGTGTCTGTCTCTGTGTGTGTGTGTGTGTGTCTGTCTCGGTGTGTGTGTGTCTGTCTCGGTGTGTGTGTGTGTGTGTCTGTATCCGTCTCGGTGCTTGTGGGGTGGGGGGTGGGGCGCTGTGTAAATATATTCAGTTGACCCTGTGTCTTGCTGCATAAGAGTGTCTTCTCTCATTACATTTACAGCTGTGGCACTGCATGGAGAGTGTTATAGAAAAGCAAACTGTAATGTATTGTCACTGTTTGTTTATCTATCTATCTAAATGCATCTCTCTTTGATTTATTTATGTATCTATCTCTCTAAATGCATCTCTTTATTTATGTATGTATTTATTGCTTTCTCCCCTCTCTCTCCATCGCCCCCCTGCAGGTATTCCCCAGCCACTTCACCCAGCAGAGACCCAAAGACCCCCTCTCCTCATCCTCGGACAGTGACAGCAGGGAGAGGCTGGGTGGGGGAGTGGGAATCTCAGTAGGAGGCGGAGTTAAGCCCCTCTCTTCTGGAGGTCTCGCCCCTTCCTGCCCTCCCAGCCAGCCCGCTCCCTCCCTGTCCATCCCCCAGGTCCTGGGCCTCTCCACGGACTTCTGGGACCTGCTCGTGAAACTGGACAACATGAACGTGAGCCGCAAGGGCAAGGCGTCGGTGAAGTCTCTGCCCGTAGGGGGCGCCGGGGAGTCGGAGGGCCCCCAGGGCAGCCTGGAGGCCTCCCCGCTGGGGCAGCTCATGAACATGATCTCGCACCCGGTCATCCGACGCAGCTCCCTGCTGACCGAGAGGCTGCTGCGGCTGCTGTCCCTCATCTCCATCGCGCTGCCCGACAACAAGGCCAGCGAGGGCCCCGCCCCTCACCTCCAGGCCCCGCCCACTGCTGCCGGAGTCGTGGGCGCCATGGCGACGGCGGCGGCTGCAGCCATCGGTACCACGCTGCCAGCCAGCGTCAGCCACACCGCCACGCCCGCTGCCACCAGCAGCACAGCCGCGGGTAAGCAAGGGGAGCGCTGGGGTCTCGCGCAGGGGCTGCTCGATACCAAAGTTCATTACGATTTAGTAAGCGCAGGGATGGAACTGAGACTCCCGCTGCACAGCAGTTTGATCCGTTCCTGGTTTTCACTGAGTTTTAATAAGATGCTCCAGAGCTTGTTGCCTAGACACACTGGGACTAATCAAGCTGCTAGTAAAACTTTAAATATGCTTTACCAGACCTCTCTGTGCTTTACAATGCTTCCCTGTGCTTTACCAGACCTCTCTGTGCTTTACAATGCTTCCCTATGCTTTACCAGACCTCTCTGTGCTTTACAATGCTTCCCTATGCATTACCAGACCTCTCTGTGCTTTACAATGCTTCCCTATGCTTTACCACACCTCTCTGTGCTTTACAATGCTTCCCTATGCTTTACCAGACCTCTCTGTGCTTTACAATGCTTCCCTATGCATTACCAGACCTCTCTGTGCTTTACAATGCTTCCCTATGCTTTACCAGACCTCTCTGTGCTTTACAATGCTTCCCTATGCTTTACCAGACCTCTCTGTGCTTTTACAATGCTTCCCTGTGCTTTACCAGACCTCTCTGTGCTTTACAATGCTTCCCTGTGCTTTACCAGACCTCCCTGTGCTTTACAATGCTTCGCTATGCTTTACCAGACCTCTCTGTGCTTTACAATGCTTCCCTATGCTTTACCAGACCTCCCTGTGCTTTATTACATTTTGCTGTGCTTTGACTATGGGGGGAAAGGGTTGTTTAATTTCCTAAGCATTTTAAACTCCAGGATTAAAAACAAGATTTTAATACAAAGTGCTTGATGGCGCTGAATTTAGACCAAAACAAAAAAAAAAAATTCATAATTCATTATAGGTAATGTTTGTAACCAATAAAAAAAAAAAAATGTATATACATATATATTTAAATGCACTCCAAAAGCAAACTGTGTTCTGACCTGTGTCTGTGTGTGTGTGTCTGTGCGTGTGTGTCTGTGTGTGTTCTCCTCTCTCCCCTCAGCCCCCAAGCCCTCCCGCTCCCCAGCGAAGGCCTGCCTAGACTCTGCCAGTCTCTCCGATAACAAGCTGGCGTCGAGTGGCCTGACTGAGAAGCAGCTGCAGCTGTCCGTCGAGGTGAGAGGTCGACACTAGAAAGCAATCCCCCACAATCAGGGCTGGGGCACTCACAAGGAGTAGGGCTCTGCGAAATTCTGGGGAGAACGAAAACGACCTGCGATTTTTCAGCCCTAAACTCCAGCTAAACTCGTCGAAAGAATAATCGAAAGAATCGATCCCCTAATTACAAGAGACGATTACGGCCATTCTAGAAATTGTCAAAAGCTGACAGACCTTGCTGTTTTAAAACGAACAGATGCACCAACAAACTCAGAAAGCATTTCTTTGAGAGATTGCAACGCAAATATCCACTTGGTATCTAAAGCCCTGACGTTACAATAAAGTTTCAGAATTAATAAATGCATACCGAGCACTGGCACAAGAGCCAGTATAGACAAGCAGCGTGTTCAGACTTTCCACAGAGTTCATGAAAGATTGACTGGTCTGTGCAGAATAAAACCACGCAGCTCACAAGTTTTCTGAAGGCAGTGAGGATTTTTAGACCCACAGCAAGTTTGGGTAACGTTTCCCTCCTGTTGGCTTCAGAAGTGGAGTGTTTATCCGCTATATGCAGAAGGGAACGGTAGGGGAATTTCTTTGACCGGGTTTTGGGGAAATGCTGAAGAACCATTTCCAAATTTAGCAAAGGAAGGCTGAAAGAGATTTCTCAGCTTTTGCCATTTCTGTGGGTGCTGAAAGAGTTTTTTTTTCATATTGACTCATTTTCAGGATCTCCCTTTCTGTTGATGAATTATATATTTGTGCCCAGTGAGAAACGGATAGCAAAGAAACCTCATGTAATCAAAGACACTACAAAATGATATCGCAAAAAAAAATGTCAAAGATTTTTTGGGGAAAAAAGCAGTGTGTGATTCAATATGTTAACAAGGGAACATTATTCAGCAGCTTTCATTGGACTCTATGAAGCTGAGGGAGTTCATTCTATATAGAGGGTGTGTGATTCAATATGTTAACAAGGGAACATTATTCAGCAGCTTTCATTGGACTCTATGAAGCTGAGGGAGTTCATTCTATATAGAGGGTGTGTGATTCAATATGTTAACAAGGGAACATTATTCAGCAGCTTTCATTGGACTCTATGAAGCTGAGGGAGTTCATTCTATATAGAGGGTGTGTGATTGAATATGTTAACAAGGGAACATTATTCAGCAGCTTTCATTGGACTCTATGAAGCTGAGGGAGTTCATTCTATATAGAGGGTGTGGAATTCAATATGTTAACAAGGGAACATTATTCAGCAGCTTTCATTGGACTCTATGAAGCTGAGGGAGTTCATTCTATATAGAGGGTGTGTGATTCAATATGTTAACAAGGGAACATTATTCAGCAGCTTTCATTGGACTCTGAAGCTGAGGGAGTTCATTCTATATAGAGGGTGTGTGATTGAATATGTTAACAAGGGAACATTATTCAGCAGCTTTCATTGGACTCTATGAAGCTGAGGGAGTTCATTCTATATAGAGGGTGTGTGATTCAATATGTTAACAAGGGAACATTATTCAGCAGCTTTCATTGGACTCTATGAAGCTGAGGGAGTTCATTCTATATAGAGGGTGTGTGATTCAATATGTTAACAAGGGAATATTATTCAGCAGCTTTCATTGGACTCTATGAAGCTGAGGGAGTTCATTCTATATAGAGGGTGTGTGATTCAATATGTTAACAAGGGAACATTATTCAGCAGCTTTCATTGGACTCTATGAAGCTGAGGGAGTTCATTCTACAGGGTGACGATGCAAAACTTTTGACCATGTGTATCTCTCTCTCTCTCTCTCTCTCTGTTTTTGTGACCTCTCCCTCTCCCCCTCTCCGGTTGCATTGCAGGTGTTGACGTCTCACTCGTGTTCAGAGGAAGGACTGGAGGACGCGGCGAACATCCTGCTGCAGCTGTCCCGGGGGGACGCAGGGACGAGGGACACCGTCCTCAAACTGCTGCTGAGCGGAGCCAGACACCTGGGCTGCACGCTGTGCAAGCAGATCGGTGAGACGCCGACACAGAGCTGTGCCACACAGCTGGGGGGCGGACAAACATTTAGCATCGCTGAGAATTGCAGGATTGAGTAATTTGCAATTTGCTGCAGCGTAATCAGAGCTGAAATTGTAACAAGCTAATTGTAGTTGTGCTGGCTGGGTTACAGGCACCCTGCTGGGTGAGCTCAGGGAGTATAATCTGGAGCAGCAGAGGAGGGTGCAGGCAGACTCCCACTCCCCAGACGCGCTGAGCGATGAGCAGACCCTCAGCACCAAACTGAAGGGCAAGGTCTCTAGCAGGTGAGGGTGTGCCTCGAGAAGGCGGGGGGCGGGATTGTACAGTACAGGGATAGACTCCCATTGCACAGCAGTGTCACCCATTCCAGGTGTATTGTTACACAGTGCCCTGTCTTAGAGTGCTGTGTGTTTTTAAATCCCCACCTCTCTCCTGCTTTGCCCCTGTGGGCCTGACCGCAGGTTCGACGTGGCGGAGAGCGTGGTCATCGTGGCCTCTCAGAAGCGCCCTCTGGGGGGCCGCGAGCTGCAGCTGCCCTCCATGAGCTCCCTGACCTCCAAGACCTCCACGCAGAAGTTCTTCCTGAGAGTCCTGCAGGTCATCATCCAGCTGAGAGAGGACACGCGGAGAGCCAACAAGAAGGCCAAGCAGAGCGGGAGACTGGGTCAGTGCAGTACCCTTATACACTGCAATATCCTTATACACTGCAATATCCTTATACACTGCAATACCCTTATACACTGCAATACCCTTATACACTGCAATACCCTTATACACTACAATACCCTTATACACTATACACTGCCATACCCTTATACACTGCCATACCCTTATACACTGCAATACCCTTATACACTGCAATACCCTTATACACTGCAATACCCTTATACACTGCAATACCCTTATACACTACAATACCCTTATACACTATACACTGCCATACCCTTATACACTGCCATACCCTTATACACTGCAATACCCTTATACACTGCAATACCCTTATACACTGCAATACCCTTATACACTGCAATACCCTTATGCACTGTAATACCCTTATACACTATACACTGCCATACCCTTATACACTGCAATACCCTTATACACTATACACTGCCATACCCTTATACACTGCAATACCCTTATACACTATACACTGCCATACCCTTATACACTGCAATACCCTTATGCACTGCAATACCCTTATACACTACAATACCCTTATACACTACAATACCCTTATACACTATACACTGCCATACCCTTATACACTGCCATACCCTTATACACTGCAATACCCTTATACACTGCAATACCCTTATGCACTGTAATACCCTTATACACTATACACTGCCATACCCTTATACACTGCAATACCCTTATACACTATACACTGCCATACCCTTATACACTGCCATACCCTTATACACTGCAATACCCTTATGCACTGCAATACCCTTATACACTGTACACTGCCATACCCTTATACACTATACACTGCCATACAGTACACTCCAGTACAGTAGACTGCAATACAATATATAATAGACTGAGGACGCACAATACAATACCATGTATTACGTACGGTATTACAGACAGTCAGCATGGTGCTGGATTGAGGGTGTGTTGTTTAGAGCTCCACAGTGTCTCTGCTCACTCTCCTCTCTCCACCCCCTCCCTCTCTCCCTCTCTCTCTCTCTCCTCTCCCCCTCTCAGGCACCTCCAGTCTGGGCTCTGCCAGCAGTATCCAGGCTGCGGTCCGACAGTTGGAAGCCGAGGCCGACGCGATCATCCAAATGGTACGTGAGGGTCAGAGAGCCAGGAGGCTGCAGCACACTGCTGGGACCACCGGCACCTCCTCCACCATCACCACCACCTCCTCCAGCGTGCCGCCTGCTGCCTCTGCTGCCAGCGCCACAGTCACTGCCTCCTCCACTACGGTTAGCATGGACCAGCCCGCCGAATCACAAGACGCATGTCTGCCCCTCCCTACCTCCCTCCCTACCTCCCTCCCTACCTCTCTCCTTACCTCTCTCCTCTCTCCTCTCTCCTCTCTCCTCTCTATCTCTCTCAATTCAATTTTTCAATTTCAAGTGCTTTATTGGCATGACTGATTTTTCGCAAGTATTGCCAAAGCAATGATGGGTAAATTCCGTCTTTACAATGAACATTTAAAACTTTTAAACTTTTAAAAATAAAACAAAAACAACACAGTACTTCAAAAACATCACAACAACAACAATAATAATATACATTTATATATGTCTATCTCTCTCCTCTCTCTCTCTCTCCCTTCTGTCTGTGTCTCTCTCCTCTCTATCCTCCCTCCTCTCTATCTCTCTCTCTCCTCTGTCTGTGTCTCTCTCTCTCTATACCAGGACTGGAGACTCCCTCTGTCCCTTCCTCTCTCCTTCCATCTCACCTTTTCGCTTCCCTACCTTCCTTCCTTCCCTCCCTCCCCCTCTCCCTCCCTCCCTCCTTCCCCCTCTCCCTGTGCTGTCCGAGTCAAGCAGCTACTCCAGATTTTTAGCAGCTACTTAATCATCGTCTAGCTGAAGTTCACTTCAACTCTGTGCTGCAGGTGATTGCACCCCCACTTAACGGCAGCGCAGAAAGGAGGGGTGTTTATTACCTGCTGCACAGGAAGTTCGCGATCTTGTGTAGTGTTGTTTTGGAGCAAGCGAGTCTCGCTGTTAATGGAGGTGTAAAAATGAACTATTTGTCTAAATGCAAACATACTTCAGGGACTCCCGTTGCACAGCAGTTTGATCCATTCCTGGTTTCAGTGGGAGTTTAATAAAAAGACACACCTGAGCTTGTTTCCTTATACCCGCTGTGGCTGATCAAGCTGGTAGTAAAACCTGGACTGGGTGAAACTGCCGTGCAATGGGAGTCTGATTCCCATCCTTGTAGTTGATTTATTTGCTGATAAAGTTGGTTTTGGGATTGTGTGACTGCAGAAGGCACTGGTTGGCAGGCAGGCAGCCCCAGTCTGATACTGGCAATGAGATTTGAGTTCATTGTGTGTCAGTGGACTGGTTTGCATGGTGTCTAAAGTGAGTTTGTGAGGGACACTTGCCCACAGCTGGCATGTAAAGTCCTGCCTCTGTTGCTGTGCGCTGTTCTGAGTTGAGGTTATAAATGCTGAGAGGAGTTTGGTGACAGGTAGATTATTAGATCTTTTTTTTGATGTTGTCCCAGAGATTTATCAAGAAAGTCGAATCTGCATGTACTGGGGAGCGTACAGATGTGGCCAGAAGTTTTGCATCCCCCTCTATATAGAATGAGCTAATATCGCTTCACAAAGTCCAATGAAAGCTGCTGAATAATGCTCCCTTGTTAACATATTGAATTCCACACCCTCTATATAGAATGAACTCCCTCAGCTTCACAAAGTCCAATGAAAGCTGCTGAATAATGTTCCCTTGTTAACATATTCAATCACACACCCTCTATATAGAATGAACTCCCTCAGCTTCATAGAGTCCAATGAAAGCTGCTGAATAATGTTCCCTTGTTAACATTGAATCACACCCCCTCTATATAGAATGAACTCCCTCAGCTTCATAGAGTCCAATGAAAGCTGCTGAATAATGTTCCCTTGTTAACATATTGAATCACACACCCTCTATATAGAATGAACTCCCTCAGCTTCATAGAGTCCAATGAAAGCTGCTGAATAATGTTCCCTTGTTAACATATTGAATCACACACCCTCTATATAGAATGAACTCCCTCAGCTTCATAGAGTCCAATGAAAGCTGCTGAATAATGTTCCCTTGTTAACATATTGAATCACACACCCTCTATATAGAATGAACTCCCTCAGCTTCATAGAGTCCAATGAAAGCTGCTGAATAATGTTCCCTTGTTAACATATTGAATCACACACCCTCTATATAGAATGAACTCCCTCAGCTTCATAGAGTCCAATGAAAGCTGCTGAATAATGTTCCCTTGTTAACATATTGAATCACACACCCTCTATATAGAATGAACTCCCTCAGCTTCATAGAGTCCAATGAAAGCTGCTGAATAATGTTCCCTTGTTAACATATTGAATCACACACTGCTTTGGAGCTTTCCCAGATAGAAAAACTGACATTTTGAAATCTAACCTAAAATGCTACTGTCCTGCTGTTACAGCTTCCGGTAGATTAAAATATATTTATTTTTTTGTTCGCACTCCTTTTAAAGGCTGGGCCAGTGATAGCCTTGCTGTTGCTTATAATAGGTTATTATTATTATTATTATTATTATTATTATTATTATTATTATTATTATTATTATTATTATTTATTTCTTAGCAGACGCCCTTATCCAGGGCGACTTACAATCGTAAGCAAATACATTTCAAGTATCACAGTACAAGTAATAATACAATTAAGAGCAAGATAAATACAATGACTTTGGTTCAAGCAAGTACAAGTATATGACAAAATACGATTCAATAATACAGCAGATAAGTGTCAGTGATAGTTACATCAGGATGTGATTAAATACAAAATACTACAGATTAAACACTTGGCAGATTACAGTACTCTGAAGTACAGGATTAAATGCAGTAAAATAGGGGGCAGATAAGAGCAAGTAAAGCGCATTTAAGGAAGGGTGATAAGTGTCCCAGGGGAAGAACAGAGGAGTTCTACAGGTGCTTTCTGAAGAGGTGAGTCTTGAGGAGGTGTCGGAAGGTGGTCAGGGACTGGGCAGTCCTGACATCTGTAGGAAGGTCATTCCGCCACTGCGGAGCGAGGGTGGAGAAGGAGCGGGCTCTGGAGGCAGGGGAGCGTAGAGGAGGTAGAGCCAGTCTTCTAGTGCAGGTGGAGAGGTCGAGTGGGGCTGTAGGGAGAGACGAGGGTCTGGAGGTAGCTGGGTGCAGTCTGGTCAAGGTTAATTGATCTACAGATAGATATACCTAGTAAGCACTCCTTTTTAAAGAGGATGGGTTATAAACCCTTACTTAGACTCAGTCCCTGTGTCTGCTAATAGAAGTCTCACCCCCCCTCCCTCTCTCTCCAGTCTGAAGCCCCCCCAGGTCGGAGGGACGAGTCCCCGATGGACGTTGATCAGCTGTCACCGGCTGGACAAGAGACCTCGGCTCTGGGTATGTGTCTCTAACACAAGCTGTGGCAACATGTAGTGAACGAACACATACAAGAGATACGCGCGCACGCACGCACGCACGCACACACACACACACACCAAGAAGGGATTATAGTGTAGCGTGAAACTGAGCAGGATTGTGGGGCTCTGTCTGTGTGTCTCTGTCTGTCTGTCTGTCTGTCTGTCTGCAGCTATAATGAAGCTAAACTCTTTTCAGAATGTAAACTAACACAGACACCACGAAGAAGGGATTATATTGTAGCTTCAAACTAAACAGGATTGTGGGGCTCTGTCTGTCTGTCTGTGTGTCTGCAGCTGTAATGAAACTAAACTCTTTTCAGAATGTAGTAAACTAACACAGACACCATGAAGAAGGGATTATATTGTAGCGTCAAACTGAACAGGATTGTGGGGCTCTGTCTGTGTGTCTGTCTGCAGCTTTAATGAAACTAAACTCTTCAGAATGTAGTAAACTAACACAGATCCCAAGAAGAAGGGATTATATTGTAGCGTCAGACTGAACAGGATAAAGTAAATCAAAAGGAAATATAATAATGATGGTACTGTGATTAATGCACAGTGATTGAAGCTGCTGTCATATTATTATTATTATTATTATTATTATTATTATTATTATTATTATTATTATTATTATTAATCGTTGATGTGTAATGGTACAGCCCAGTGGTTTGAAGCTGCTCTCCTGTCTCAGGTGCGGAGTCCAGCAGCAGCAGCAGCAGCTCCCTGGCTGTGGAGCCGGAGGAGAAGCTGCCAGAGCTGCCGCTGCTGAGTGAACAGCTGCTCCTGGACGAGCTGTGGAGCATGCTGGGAGAGTGTCTGAAAGAGCTGGAGGAGTCCCACGACCAGCACGCTGTACTGGGTATGAACTGGGGCTATACTACAATACAATGCATTGCAATACAGAGGTTTCATTCCTCTGTGTGTTTGATTGCTGCGTGTGTGTTTGATTGCTGTGTCTGTGTGTGTTTGCTCTGTGTGTGTGTATTTGATTGCTCTGTCTGTGTGTGTGTGTTTGATTGCTCTGTGCTCGTGTTTGATTCCTGTGTGTGATTCCTGTGTGCTTGTGTTTGATTGCTCTGTGTGCTTGTGTTTGATTCCTGTGTGTGTTGATTGCTGTGTGTGTGTTTGATTGCTCTGTGCTCGTGTGTGATTGCTGTGTGTTTGATTGCTCTGTGCTCGTGTGTGATTGCTGTGTGTTTGATTGCTCTGTGCTCGTGTGTGATTGCTCTGTGCTCGTGTGTGATTGCTGTGTGTTTGATTGCTCTGTGCTCGTGTGTGATTGCTGTGTGTTTGATTGCTCTGTGCTCGTGTGTGATTGCTGTGTGTTTGATTGCTCTGTGCTCGTGTGTGATTGCTGTGTGTTTGATTGCTCTGTGCTCGTGAGTGATTGCTCTGTGCTCGTGTGTGATTGCTGTGTGTTTGATTGCTCTGTGCTCGTGTGTGATTGCTGTGTGTTTGATTGCTCTGTGCTCGTGTGTGATTGCTGTGTGTTTGATTGCTCTGTGCTCGTGTGTGATTGCTGTGTGTTTGATTGCTCTGTGCTTGTGTTTCTCTCCTCTCCAGTTCTGCAGCCCGCGGTGGAAGCGTTCTTCCTCGTCCACGCCACAGAGCGAGAGAGCAAGCCTCCGTCGAGACACCAGGGAGAGCCAGCTGTCACACATCAAGGACGAGCCCCTCCCCTGTCCCCGCCCCTCACCCCGCCACCCCTCCTCGCTGGACCCCTTCTTCTCCCGGGAGCCCTCCTCCATGCACATCTCCTCCAGCCTGCCCCCCGACACACAGAAGTTCCTCCGATTTGCAGGTGAGGAGAGAACCGTCTCTGTGCCTCTCTGCTCTGTGCTTTACCAGACACCTCTGTGCTTTACAATGCTTCCCTATGCTTTACCAGACCTCTCTGTGCTTTACAATGCTTCCCTATGCTTTACCAGACCTCTCTGTGCTTTACAATGCTTCCCTATGCTTTACCAGACCTCTCTGTGCTTTACAATGCTTCCCTATGCTTTACCAGACCTCTCTGTGCTTTACAATGCTTCCCTGTGCTTTACCAGACCTCTCTGTGCTTTACAATGCTTCCCTATGCTTTACCAGACCTCTCTGTGCTTTACAATGCTTCCCTATGCTTTACCAGACCTCTCTGTGCTTTACAATGCTTCCCTATGCTTTACCAGACCTCTCTGTGCTTTACAATGCTTCCCTATGCTTTACCAGACCTCTCTGTGCTTTACAATGCTTCCCTATGCTTTACCAGACCTCTCTGTGCTTTACAATGCTTCCCTATGCTTTACCAGACCTCTCTGTGCTTTACAATGCTTCCCTATGCTTTACCAGACCTCTCTGTGCTTTACAATGCTTCCCTATGCTTTACCAGACCTCTCTGTGCTTTACAATGCTTCCCTATGCTTTACCAGACCTCTCTGTGCTTTACAATGCTTCCCTATGCTTTACCAGACCTCTCTGTGCTTTACAATGCTTCCCTATGCTTTACCAGACCTCTCTGTGCTTTACAATGCTTCCCTATGCTTTACCAGACCTCTCTGTGCTTTACAATGCTTCCCTATGCTTTACCAGACCTCTCTGTGCTTTACAATGCTTCCCTATGCTTTACCAGACCTCTCTGTGCTTTACAATGCTTCCCTATGCTTTACCAGACCTCTCTGTGCTTTACAATGCTTCCCTATGCTTTACCAGACCTCTCTGTGCTTTACAATGCTTCCCTATGCTTTACCAGACCTCTCTGTGCTTTACAATGCTTCCCTATGCTTTACCAGACCTCTCTGTGCTTTACAATGCTTCCCTATGCTTTACCAGACCTCTCTGTGCTTTACAATGCTTCCCTATGCTTTACCAGACCTCTCTGTGCTTTACAATGCTTCCCTATGCTTTACCAGCACCTGTGCTGTGCTTTGACTGTGGGACACTTCTGAGGAATGCTTGTGGGATCACA
>CM060298.1:490042-505042 GCA_030684275.1 Acipenser oxyrinchus oxyrinchus | reverse complement strand
ACGCAAACAGACTGTAACACCACAGAGAAACGTGATCATCCTTGAACGAAAGCAGCAGCAGCAGCGAGAGAATTAAAGATGATTCTGTTATTGACAGAGTGGTTTTCTAACGAGAGATTGATGACAGACAAACCAAACGAGGAAGGCAATGCGTTTTGGAAATAATTTAAAAACTTAAAATAAAAATGATAGATGGCATTCTGTTTGCTTCTCTTTTATGGAATATGTGATGACATTTAAAAAGAAGAAACGCACATGTCCAGAAATAATATTATTATTATTATTATTAAAATTGTAAAGAGATGACAAAAAGAATTTGATGCAGCAAATAAAAATGATAAATGATAAATGAATTGCTAAAAAGAAAGTGAACTGAAATGAGAAGTAACTCAACTCCAAACTTCTTTCCTTCCTTCTTTCTGGTCACACCTTCTCTCATTTCTCTTCTGTAGCTAATTTTTCGGTTTGCTTTTTAAGACAAGGTTCCCTGTGCTTGTATGCCGGACAGTAACGGTGAGAAATGGTTGCTGCTGAAGTTTGGGTCGTGTCTGTTTTGAGGGGAAATTCACTGAGGAACGAGACCCGTGGTCCGGAAACCGAACAGGTAGTTTTGGGAGGGGGGAGGGGTCGTGAGTCACATGGTGGACAGTGGTTGGCAGAAATAATTGGGACTGAGATGCAACAGAAGAATGCAATAGATTTGTTCTGCTTAACGTTGAAATAAAAAGTGAACTTGTAAAATAAGACGGAGAGCGCGAGCCTCGTTCGGTTCAGCCGCATTGCAGCTTTGGTATTTTTCTTGTATTTATTCATTCATTTTTTTGTTTTTGTTTTTCCTGAAAAAAATAAAATAAAATTTGGCAAAAAATAAATAAAATGAAATGTCTGTCTGACTCTGTGTTTTATTTGGAATGTTACCAAGGAGGAAATTCTAAAACTCGACTGTGAACTTGTGACCGAAGCTGCGCAGGTTTATTTGGTGTAATAACGAATCGATCAGGTCAGATTGGTGGGCAGAGAGCTGGCCAGCCAGCCATTTTTGTTAGCATTGAAACTTGTCATCTGAAATCAAATCTGGTGGTGTGTTTGTTTGTATTTGTACTGTTGTAACATGTAGACTGGTGTCCACACAGTGTCTGTCTCAATGTTGTTTGAATTTTTTTGCAGCAGTGTGCTGGTCCTGCTCTTTGAGTCTGTGTTGCTGCTGTTTGCATGTCTCTGCCATGTTGCTTTAGTACAGTCCCTGTTGCTCTGTGCTTGTGTGGTGTAGCTTGCTGCTCTGCTCTCTTGTTTGAATGCATCTCCTGTCTTGGTGTTGTCCCTTGCATGCTTGCTGTGGTGGTGTGTGTCTGACTGTGCCCCATCCTTTCCTATCTCTTCCAGGGTGCCCCTGGTTGAGGTGTGTGCACCATGCCCTGTGGTGTGTATTTCAGCATTGCTCCTCACTCCAACTTGTTTTTTGTTCAATCTCATGTGCTTGGTCCTGCTGTGGTTGTGCTTTTGTCTTGCAGATTGCAGCCTCTGTGTTGCTGGTCAGTGGCCATCTCCTCCAACAGGTGGCAAACAGTGAGGCAGTTCAAAGGGTATTGTGTTGAATTTCCTATGGGTCTTGAATGTGCACACATTGTGGAAGTTCAGTGTGTTTGGATGTACCAGGTTTGTGCAAGTTGTGTTTGTAAGTGTAGACAGGCTATTGTTTGTTTGCAAATGGGCTTAAAGAGGGCATGTTTTCCTGCTCCTCATCTCTTGCCATGAGGAGGCAATTGTATTAAGTTAGGGGGATGCATCCCCCAAAAAGGTAGACAAAATGTTAGTTGCTAGGGGAGTACAGCAAGGGGTATGAGGCATACTCCTGGCAACAAAAGGAGTGAACCAGCAGGAGGCAGTATCATAGCACTCTGGAATCAGTCATCTCCCAAGGTGGGAGATTGTTCCTCCCCTTCCCCCTACTTTCCTAAAAGAGCAAGAGATATATTAATATATACTAAGTCAGGAAGCCTCTTCCCAGAGAAAAAAGACTGCCCTTACTGAAACTGCACCTTTTGCTAGCTACAACAAAATCCAAACACAAGTTTAGATTTGATTGCAACTAACAAAAGGTGCAGTTCCAAAAGAACAGCTTTTTCTGGGAAGGAGGGAAGTCTTCCTGATAAAATAACTTACCATGTCAGGTGCCACTCTCAAAACAGGGCACAAGTTTAAACAACCCCTTCACTTGCAAACTTACACAGGAGTTGCACTGCAGAGGGGCCAAGAGAGCAAAAACACAAAACAAAATCAAATCACATCAAAAAAAAACTTTATTGAAAAGTTAAGGCAATTTTCATACAAACACCACATTAACAAGGGGGGCACACTTGGGTCAGAGGCAAACCAGTCAGGAGTCAAACAAGTCAAGGGGCAGTCCATTCTCAAGTCAGGGCAGTGAAGTTACAAACCAGATAGTGACACAGCATTTGTATATTGAATATATATATTTACACACACCACTTTACCCATTACATTAAACACAGAACATTTCAACCACTTTACAATTCATATTACATACAAATTCAATTTCACACAACAGTTATCACATTCAAGTCATGGAGAGACCAGGAAAAATACAGAATAGAAAATGTACAATATATATTAGTGGGCAAAGGCAATTGCACTTAACAGGGGTATAGAAATCATACAAGTCATCAATACAAACCAATAGTCAAGGAGTACTGAACAAACTAAGCTACACTCACTACCCTACCCATCAATCCACATACCTCAGTCCTGAAGCTGCTCTGTCAAATCCTCCAACACCACACCAACAAAACCTGAAAAGCACAATCTCCAGCTTCCATCCTCAAGGGAGGGCTGAAAGAAAGACCCCCCCACAAACACACCTTGCAACAGCACAACACCTGGGCTCACACTACAAACATCAATACAAAAAACACAGCATGTCTTCACACAGCAAGGAGGTACTGTCCAAGCCACATGTCCTCAAACAAAACAATGTCTTTGATCGTGCAGGAAAGAAAGACAAGCAAAACTTGCAGGTCCTCTTCAAAAACCAAAAACTCCAAGTCCATTGAGAATTTGTCCCAGCTCAAAAAAAAAAAAAAAAACACACACAACTTCTGCAGCAGCCACCCAACACAGTTGACCAGGGGGACCACAGCTGCCCACGTTCAAATCCACAACACTCTGATGGTCACAGGCATCTGCAAAGCAAACCCAAAAACAACAACGTCAGTGAAATCTCCAAATGAACATTTCAAAATCACTACAAAGAGGAAACACCACCTGTGTGCAAAACAGCAGCCACTGCAATATAATGGATAAAATTCACCTACACACAAGACTTGATTCAAAACTCTAAAACAAACTTTCAAATCCTACCAATAACACACCTGTTCATTGCAAAGACTAGAGAACTACACTTCAATAAATCCAATTATACTACATTGCAGCCTTTAAACTTCCCTCAATTACAAAAAACAGCACTTTCAAAAGTGCTAGAATTTAAAGCAGCACTTCCACACAAGTCAAATGTGTACTTAACTGCAATTCTTCAAAGTGTTGCTGAAGACAAGCAGGAGAGGAGGCAGTCAGCAGGATTTCACAGCACCAGACCCTGCAACAGAACAAAAACAGGCATCAGAATACAGCCTCTGCACAGCCACGATCTTTGCATACAGTGACAAACCCCAGGGTGCTACCAGTGACATCACACAGCATGCACACACACAGCAGCTACCCTGCTTCATACATGTATTCCAGACAGCCACAACCCCACGCACAGCACTTTGTTCATCCCGGATACATCCCACACAATCTCATTATCAACTCTTCAGCAGTAAAACTGCTTGCTCAAAAAAAGGAGTCTGCAGTTAAACTCAGACTACACAATCACATTACAGTACAGCCAAGGTCTCAATAGCATCCCATTAAAAAAAAAAAAAAAGGTAACCAAGTTAACTATACCATTTAAAATTTAGTTCAGCACTATATACTTAACTTCAGTCCCCAGAACAGCAAAGGAAGATGTATTCCACACCTGTTACAAAAAGGGTAAAGACAAATTAGTGCAACACAAAACACCTGGCCACATCACAGGTCAGAAGGCAAGACACCAGCATTTAAATTTTTTTTTTTTTTTTTTTTTTTTTTTTTTAAATTAAAACACCCCACTCCATGCTCTGCTTCCAAAATCTTCACAGGATACAATCTATCCTTCACTAACCACTAGCAAATGACACAGCATTACGGATCACCACTTCCCTACAGTATTGCACATGAGCAGCAAACTCAACAGCAACTGTGCAAAACACAACTAGAGCAGGATTACATGAAAACCTCCGTTTCTCATGAAGCTAGTCCTGCTTCTCAGACAAGCCCCTCAGGAGACAGCTTGGGGGCAGTCAGGCTGAATCAGCAGCACACGGGCTCCTAGAAGCAGCTTCAAGCCACACTAAATCTTTACACAAGTCTCAGTCTACAGAGAACATATATAAATAAATCTTGCCTTAATTTGTGGATGTTAGGTTCAGTCCCCCCCAAGCCAGCAATCTGTCAAAGACACACAAATATCAGTTAACATAAAAACACAATTACATTCCATCAGCTGGGGTTCAAACATGATCTACAAATGCAGCCCCCCGTGTGACAGCGACCCACAGTGCAGCATGCAGATCCCAAAGAAACTTAAAAAAAGGAGCCAGTATTTCCTTTAACATTGACTTGCTATCACGAATAGTGTTGTACCACAACACTAGATATAAATCTCAACTACATATCACACCCCACAAAATACATACCACAGCAATCACAATACAGGAAGATGACTCCTCTTTGAATCATGCTGGATCCAACAGGAGCAAAAGCCAGGAGTACGGAATCTGAAACAAAATACAAAAAAAAAAAAAAAAAAAAATGTTGGACAAAGAATAAATTCCACAGGGGTTTAACAACAAATCTACAATATAGTAACCCAGAGTGACCCCACAGTGCAACACGCTAGTAAAAATCAACTCAAAGTTCACCAGAACACTGCATTCAAATTACATACATAAAATAAACCTTACCTGGAGTCTGTAAATGGCTGACAAAAAAAGCCAGGAGTCCGTCAAATACAGCACCCCCCCCGCCCGCAAGGTTCATATTCAGAATCCTGCAAAAACCAAAAAAAAAGTTAAACAATGAAAATAAAATTGCATCCCTTCCAAGTACAGGTGACTCTCTGAATGCCAGTGACGCCTCCCCTACAGTGCAGCGTGCAGACAGACCATAGCAAAACCACATTACACAAAACTGTTAACTTCACACAGTACCTCCACTCAATCACACCACACTGATCGCTCACAATTACAAAACCAGCAATTCAATTCTCAGGCACCAGCTTCAAAGTGTTGCTTCATAACCTGAAAAAAAAAAAAAAATAGAAAAATTGGTTTCACAAGACATGTTTGCAGCACAGTTGCAACATTAAAAACTACACCACAAGTGTACTCCGCATGCACACCAAGTTCGAGGGAGTCAGTTGAAGCATTATTAAAATTAGTTACTGCAGCAAATGCATGCAAAGAGAGCAATTCATTAGTTCAATCACTGCATGGCTACACAAATAAATTAGCTCAACCCGCACACATTCCCTCCAGGTTCAAAGCCAGATAGAATTAGGAGACCATCTCACACATTAAATTCAAACTTGTAAAGTGTATTTAAATGAGTCCTACCTGCTGGTCAGTGTCCAGAATTGAGTCACAAAAAGCAAAATTTTCACCTAAAATAAGCACACAATGAGACAAACTAATTACATCAAAAGGGTCATCAGTAGACTTGCATGAAGATAATCTATTTAATAAAAAGCTCCTACTCTGCCAGCATCAGTCGTCTTGGGCGCCCACCAAAGCCTACAGGAACCAGAAAACACACGACACTTTAAAATGCGTTCGTATTCATACAAGGTTCAGTAGCATCTTCACGCCCCACAGCCATGGGCTTGCACCTTCCGTAGAGATTTGGACCAGCGCGGGGTTCAGCAAAAGGGTTGGAGACCAGGAAGCACCCTGAGGTTCAAATCCCAGCCACTGTGTGACCCTGAGCGAGTCGCTTCACCTCCTTGTGCTCCAGATGAGACGTCAAACAAACGAGCTCCTATTGGAAGTGACTCTGCAGCAGCAGTTGATGATGCAGAGTTCACCCTCCTAGTCTCTGTGGAGACAAGTCTGCTGAATGATTCAATAAAAAGTGTAGAATGCTTAATTTTTTACTATAAATTATTGAAGCTATTCTAATACACACATATTCATGACTTACCAGAATCCAAGTTTGCATTATAACCTGTAAAAACACTGAAAAAAAGGTTACTTAGTGAAACCTATTTTAGCATTAATAAATAAATAAAGCCACACGTACAAGTCCAGTCGCACCTTCATAACGTGCGGAGAAACCAAGGCTTACTCGTAACTGAAACACTTTACAGAATAAGCGACAAAATAAAAGTTTAGCATTGGAAAAATTAGCGTGCCTGTCGGGAACAGAGCGCCAGATTCAAGAGACGCGTTTTCAACACGAAACACAACCACAGGACAGCCGAGAACGCGACTTGCTTATACAAAACACTTCACCGCAAACACTGAAAAACGAAAACACACTTTTAAAAACAAACTCTTAAACAAAAATAAATAAATAAACAAACAAAAGGTCGCTGAAACAGCGCTCCGCGGGTACCGTGTCCAGAAAATAAACGCGCACCGCAAACTCGCAAGAAAACCCGATAAACGCGCTGCTTCGAGGTTTTCTTTCTGTCCGGGACGCTGTATTTAAAGGACAGCCCGACTCTAATTAACCTCCCCCCGCGGGTTCATGCTAATTAATAAGTGCGTTCAGGTGTTCCCAACGCCCGCCGCACGCGTTGCAGTGAGACATGACGTTTCTGCAACTCGGACAATGATTGGTGGATACGGTTCTGCCCCTGCAGTACACGCGTGTCTGTGTGTTTGTTGTGGTTCTGAGCCCGGCTTTCACCCACTCGAGTCCCTCTGCGTGTGAAATTGGGGAGCGTTTTTAATCACCTGCACAGTTTGGTACAGCAGAGAGTGTGTGTGTGTGTGTGTGTATATATATATATATATATATATATATATATATATATATATATATATATATATGCGTTTGTCTCCCTCTGTCTCTCCGTCTGTCTATTTATAAATTACAGACTGCATAGCAGGGACGTCACAAGAGATTCCTGGATAGGGGGGCTAAGCCTCTTTTAGGGGGGTCTGGGCATACTCCCCCAGGATTTTTTTTAAAGCCCCCAAAACGTCGTTTCATCATGTATTTTTAGAGTAACAACGGGTGTAAAATCTATCAAAATAAGGTTATTTTTGGTCAAGGTTGGCTAAAAGTATACCTGTCTCACAGTTTGTGTTAGACACTGATCTAATATGACTTACTTCAATTCTATCCAAATAAAGAAATTAAAGTCCACTCTGTCCCCATCCATCCAACACCAAGAAAAGGCACAAAAATGGCTGTACTATGTAGCCAAAATACTTTTTGGATTTTATTTTGAGAGAGAGAGAGAGAGAGAGAGAGAGAGAGAGAGAGAGAGAGAGAGAGAGAGAGAGAGAGAGAGAGAGAGACATGCAGGTCATATTATACCATTAGAAAAAAATCTGTATTTAAGTTTCACCCTTTTGTTAATTGTTGCTCAAAATTAACCCAATAATTCAGACACATGGAACATCTTAAACAGTATCATCCGCAATGGGGCAAAACTAAATTCAACTAATGAGCTAAATAAAATTTAAAAAAAAACTGAAAAATAATTAGGAATAAAATCTGATAAAAAAAAGTAAGATCCTAAACAAATATTACAGAACTGCTCCTCCTGCTTCTCTCTTTTGCATGCATCCGTCCTGTCAGAGCCTTTTCCTGTCCGTTTACTGTTAGCTAGCAGTCTCAAGCCACAGAAGTAGCTAAAGTTAACCAAAATGTTACCTACAAGCACGCCTAACAGTCACTAGCGTGTGCAGCAGCCTCTGCAGCAGCAGCCTCCCCCAGGTCCTAGTGCCCGCCCGGTAAACATTTTAAGATGCGATGGAACGGTTGACGAAAAAAAAAGAAATCACAGAGAAAATATATTGACTGATATATTGATTTATTTAGGGGGGGGCTAATGAATATTTTAGGGGGGCTTTAGCCCCCCTAAAATAGACCTAGCGACGTCCCTGCTGCATAGAGAGAGCTTTGAAAGAAGGTACACAAATTATCCTTTTGTTCATGTGCACAAAAGATTGAAATTATACAACATATTATATTTCCAGCCCTTCTCCAGCTCGTCTATGCAGCAGCTAGCTATATATATATATATATATATATATATATATATATATATATATATATATATATATAGATAGATAGATAGATAGATAGATAGATAGATAGATAGATAGATAGATAGATAGATAGATAGATTAGCTGGCACGTGTAAAAAAAATAAGGACGTTTACAAACGAGACGGGATCATTCAGCCCATCAGAACTCGCCCGGTTCCGAGCAGCTGACTGATCTCAGTACTTTCTCAAGTCGGGTCTCAAAGGAACCCAGTGAATCTGCCTCCAGCACAGCATGGCCGGGTAATATATTTGGGATCACGTTCAAAGTCTGTTTCAATGAATTACACACAGTTTGGCATTCCGTTTAATCCGTTTTACCGGCTCCCCTCTTCACAGCTCACCTCTGCACAAACATGATCAATCCATATCCCCTGATCCAAGACCACCTAGATTTGGAAATCAGTAAACAAACTGATAAATTATTGATCATTTTTTTAAACTTTTTTTCTTTTTTTTTTTTAAATTGCAGTTCTGGAACAGAATTTTTTTTAAAAAAATGAAACAGGAACTTTTCTGCAGAGAGCGGAGTGGGGGTTTGTTTCCCCGTAACACCAGCGTTTGGGTATAAAAGTCAGCCCTGGGGGGGGGGGGCGCGCATTAGTGACTTTGAAGAGAGAGGAGATGTGGGAAGCAAGATAGAAGGAAAGTAATTGGCATGAGATCGTTACTTTGTGATATTTTTAATCAATTTACTTGCTCTCTTTCTTTCCTTCTCTCTGTTTGCTTATTTGTAGTGATGTCAGGCTTGTTTCTGTAACTTTGAATACACATCAATACTTCATGAATGGTAAAACTCTTCGTTGTCATTATAACCCTTCTATTAAATACACACTAATGCTGTTTAGCTGCAATGCAATTCTGTGGCACTGACTTGAAACCTGGCTTTAACATTGGGGTCTATGGGGCGAAACCATGCAACTCTGAGTTGTCGCTTCTAATAGACTCTTGTACAACTAACATGTGCTTGTCTATGGGAGACTGCATCATCTTGTCTTGGTGTTGCCCCATACACCCCAGTGTTAAACTCCGGTTCTGAGTTGCAGTTCTCCGCTGATGCGCTATCCTTGCCCTGCTCCCATGTCACTGCAGATAAAATTCTGCTGTTTTTTTTGTTTATCACTACAGATATCCCTGGAGTGTTGCATGATGGATGTTCTGAGAAGCCAACGGATTCCTGGCACAGTGAAAGGTGGCACCTGTTTCTGGGAGAACAAAGCAAGTCAAAGTATTTAAAAGCTTGTTACAATGAAAATAACTTTCAGAAGCTTACCTGTCTTCAAGTAAATGGGTATATTCTGCGACTTGCCAGCTTTTTACAATGACTGAGGCTCGCTGTTGCAGAAACATTAAAATTTGCTCGCATTGATTCTTGACCTCTGCACCACAGGTCTATTCAACGATTTTGAAGCTTTTTCACTCTGATGTCTGCTCATGTGTTTTTGGTCTTTCTCGTTCCTCCTGTTTTCAGTACGGTTGATTCCTGGAACGTAGCTTTTAGGATTCTGAAAATCTCAAAGATTCCTGAAGGAGGACCTGCAAGGAAGGAACAATTTATTTATTTATTTATTTATTTATTTAAAAAGCTCATTGCATGGCTTCTGCGCTCTTTCTCTACAAATGACCAGTGAATTTGAATCTGTTTCCTGTCCACATACCCTAGCTGTGAATAAATTAACTTGCTGAACTATCAAAGGTGTGCGGTCTGCCAATAGCCCTCTATCTACTTGTGCTAATGTACTTTGAATCTGTTTTGCATGGTTTTAAATAATAATCTCTAAACCATGTATCTCAATGCAACAAAGACTTTGTATGTCGGTGGGCTTTTATTTTTTCAGCGGATTCTGAGAGGTCTCTGGGAGACCATTGATCACATTGGATTAAAACTGGATTTTGTATTTGCCTGTTCTATGTGTTTTTATACAGGGATGGAACGAGGACTCTGTCACCCAGTCCAGGTTTTACCACCAGCTTGATCCGCCCCCAGCGTGTCTAGCTAACAAGCTCAGGTGTGTCTTAGTTTTGTACTCACTCAGGAATGGATCAAACTGCTGTGCAGCGGGAGCCCTCCTTTTTCAACTGTTGCTAGAATACAAGCTTGGTTTTACCCGGTTTACAGGGAACAAGTTCAGGTGAGTCCTCCAGGACTCGCAGTAAAACCAGGAATGGATCAAACTGCAGTGAAACAGCAGTCTTATTTCCATGCTTCCCCTATTTAAAGAACGTCTGCTGGAACTTTAATTGTACAATAAAAACTTGATTAAAGTGTGTGTGTGGCTTTTATTTATTTATTTTCTCCTGTGTGGACTAAATCCTGTTAATGCTTTCTCTGCCTAGAGGAAGTGCTGGGTTGTCATGTTTTTGAAGTGTGGATCGTATTTGAAGCTGTAGCTTGGAGTGTGGGGTGCCTTCTGTTTGTGATGCGATTCCCAGCAGGGTCACTGTTGACAGATGGACAGTGTCCTGCTGGGACAGACAGGAGAGAAATAATAAACACGTCCATCAAACTAATAAAGGAAAAGCACTTGCCTGCTTTATAGACTTTAAAAATGCCTTTTATTCAATTTGGCACAAAAAGACTATTTCTTAAACTTCGTCAAAGTGGTGTAGGGGGTTAAAGTCTATGACATCATAAAATTGATGTACTCAGAAAAGTGTGGTGTGTAAATTGGCAATCTTATATATATATATGTTTTCGGTGTATGTATTTTAGTCAGTTATGCCATGTATGTGACTTGGCAACACAATTCTTCTTATTGTCATGGCAACAAAGCCAATTTGAAAGAGGGTATTGTTCAAGACCTGGTTCAACAGTTATTACACTCTCTCGCTGACCACTCGTATCTATTGACATTCTCTCTTCACATACTGTTCAACAGTTAACTGCATTCTCTCACACAGAGACCACGAGATCTTTATCACACATATATCCAAATACTGACACAGGCACTCTGTGCAACACTAACCCCACTCACACACGCACACAGAGGGTTAACCCTTACTGAAGCTTGCACACAGTGTTTCCAAGCATGCCAGCTGCTCCGAAGATGACCAACATTAACTACAGTTACACACACTGAGATAGATTAGATACGCACACACCCTTTGAGTGTGAGAAATCTGGAGAATTTCCTTTCCAGATGGTTCTCCAGCGATTGCAGCACTGCCATGCTAATTAGAGTTCCTCTCTTAATGAAACATCCTCGTTAGGCTCTAAATTTCTTTTCTCTCCTCACACCGCTACGTGAAGCAGCCCGATCCTCCTCACACCCCCACAGACTCAGCTGCTGAGACTCCCAACACACTGACCAGCAGTTACATAGATGTGTGACGGACGGCCTCCATCCCCCCTCGGCTTCCTGCACCATCAATACCCTGCTGAAGAAGGTCCTTGGCAGGTTTCATCGCTCCTCTAGATATATGTGAAAGTGCACAGGGATGCAAATCAGACTTCTATTGCACAGCAGTGTGATCCAGTCCAGGTTTTACTACCAGCTTGATCAGCCCCCAGTGTGTCTAGCTAACAAGCTCAGGTGTGTCTGATTATTAAACTCCTAGTGACACCAGGAACGGATCACACTGCTGTGCTGTGTGATTCCCAGCCCTTCTGTAGCTCTGACTTTACATTGTCTGTATGCGCGGATTTTAAAAAAAACAACATTATATATATATATATATATATATATATAAACGTTGGCTTTAGAAAAGTAAGCACTTTGTATTGGAAAACACCTACAGTTGCTATAGTAACTATGTGCTTGTTGCTACAGCAACGTCTTATTATAAAACACGGTCTTTACAAGAATAGGTACTTTCGAAAAAAAAGCAAAAAAACAGCTCAAAGCTCTACTCCGGGATGCTGTGGTTTATTCTGTGACTCAGACTGCGTTCGTGTTGCTGGGAGATGCAGTTTGTGGTTCTGGGTGCTGGAGGGGGGGGAGGGAGGGGAGGGAGGGGGGGCGGTAGTCTAAATTAGCGAGGAAGTGGCTCATTAAAACCACCGCCTCTCTAATTAGAGTGCAAATCAAAACGTTTTCTGTTGACTTGCTGTTTCTTGGAACATTTCCAGAAAGGTTTCATATCAAACTTGCTACTCCTTATTAAAGTATACTGTGCTGGGTAGCAGTTCCCTGGTTATAGGATCTCAGTGCTTTACAATGCTTCCCTATGCTTTACCAGACCTCTCTGTGCTTTACAATGCTTCCCTATGCTTTACCAGACCTCTCTGTGCTTTACAATGCTTCCCTATGCTTTACCAGACCTCTCTGTGCTTTACAATGCTTCCCTATGCTTTACCAGACCTCTCTGTGCTTTACAATGCTTCCCTATGCTTTACCACACCTCTCTGTGCTTTACAATGCTTCCCTATGCTTTACCAGACCTCTCTGTGCTTTACAATGCTTCCCTATGCTTTACCACACCTCTCTGTGCTTTACAATGCTTCCCTATGCTTTACCAGACCTCTCTGTGCTTTACAATGCTTCCCTATGCTTTACCAGACCTCTCTGTGCTTTACAATGCTTCCCTATGCTTTCCCAGACCTCTCCGTGCTTTACAATGTTTTACCCAGCGCTTGCTTTCTTTCTCAAACCCACTGCCCTCCGCACTGCAGCCCAATCAGCTTCTCTCTTTTCCTTCAAAACAAGTAACGGAAAACAAACTAAGAGACCCCGAGGCCCTGCCCCGTTTCCAGAGAGCGGATGCGTCACCCCGCCCGGTCAGAATCTGCATTGCACTTTCTGTAGTGAAGTCGACAGCGTCTCCGCCAGTGTAATAACAGCGACCGTACTGCGCGCTGCAAAACTAGATATATATATACATATATATATATACATATATATACACGCATGCATACCCGTTTATACTTCTAAACCAGGACTACAAGTTAGTTGGTGGTTTTTTTTTTTTGGTATTTATATTACCGTATATATTTGATTTTTTTGAAAGGAAAACCTGTGGCGTTTTTGCACCAGATAATATACGTGTATATTTATTAGAAAGGATATATTTATATTTATATTTATATACTTTCAATCATGGCTGACGAGACGACGGGAGAAAGCCGACTGGAGAAGTTTAAGAGTTACCTGACGACCCGAAAAGGAATGACAATGGTCGCTGAAATCGTAAGACACGCTTTCATTTATATATATATATATATATATATATATATATATATATATATATATATATATATATATATATATATATATATATATATAATGTTTTACAATATTCGTCTACAAGCTAAGTATTTCTTAACCTGCTGCATCACAATAGAGCTGGACGCTGTTTTGAATTTTCTCTCTTTCTTTCTTTCTTTCTTTCTTTCTTTCTTTCTTTCTTTCTTTCTTTCTTATAATAATAATAGCTGGTATATACGAATCTACAACGTGCTGCATCTATGTATATGACGTGTATATGACGTCATACACTATTCTTTTTAACGCCGCGTTATAATCTGTACGTTTTATTTCCTTAAACACACACACACACTTCATCAATGGATGATATTTTAAACACTATTCAAAGTTACATTTTAGACACGTTGTAACTTTTTTTTTAACACAATTAGAATAGTAAGTTATCACGACGATGTAATTAAAGCTAACCTTTAAATAACAGGTGGATGATGAAAGTTAAAAATAAACTTTTTTTTTAATATAAAGTACGAATCGAATGTTCATTCCTGGAGGTTCCGAAGCTCCCAGTTTTTATATAAACTCTCCGTGTGTGACGCGTCGGTATAACATAAAAACAACAAACAAACTGAAAATAGGCTCAAAACGATTCATTTCTTCGGTGTTTATTTTTTTCACCTCAATTTCACAGCCCGTGCTGTTTCGTTTTGTTTGAAACTATATTTGCTCTGAGATAAGTGAACGATAACGACCGTTGTCTACATTGGCCGTCTTGTAACCCAATAGAAAGCTCTTCAAACGTGTAGAGATATTTCTGACCACGCTTGTTTTTTTTTTTATTATTTGTTTCCACAATACGCGTTTTATGTCCGGCATGTAATTAATTAGTTACCGCATGTAGCCCTTGGCTCCGTTCTTTATACGCTTTTTAAACAAACGCGGTCTCTGAAATACAAGGTGGAGAAATAATTGTACTTGACTGGTGCTGTCAGCTTGTGTCTGTGCCCATGCCAATGCTAATGCCAATGCCAATGCTAATGCCCATGCTTGTTTTCAGTCGATCGTTACTTTGCATCACCCCCCAAAAAAGGGGAACTTAAACCTTATAAAAGTTCCTCATATTAAAACGCACAGCAAAGTATAATACAGCATTGTAAAGCACAGAGAGGTCTGGTAAAGCATAGGGAAGCATTGTAAAGCACAGAGAGGTCTGGTGAAGCATTGTAAAGCACAGAGAGGTCTGGTAAAGCATAGGGAAGCATTGTAAAGCACAGAGAGGTCTGGTAAAGCATAGGGAAGCATTGTAAAGCACAGAGAAGTCTGGTAAAGCATAGGGAAGCATTGTAAAGCACAGAGAGGTCTGGTAAAGCATAGGGAAGCATTGTAAAGCACAGAGAGGTCTGGTAAAGCATAGGGAAGCATTGTAAAGCACAGAGAGGTCTGGTAAAGCATAGGGAAGCATTGTAAAGCACAGAGAGGTC
>CM060298.1:447542-485042 GCA_030684275.1 Acipenser oxyrinchus oxyrinchus | reverse complement strand
CTCCCTCTCTCCCTCCTCTCTCCCCTCTCCCTCCTCCTCTCTCCTCCCTCTCCCCTCTCCCTCCCTCTCTCCTCTCTCCCCTCTCCCCTCCCTCCTCTCCCCCTCCTCTCCCTCCTCTCTCCTCTCTCCCCCTCCTCTCCCTCCCTCTCTCTCTCCTCTCCTCCTCTCTCCCTCCTCTCTCTCCTCTCTCTCTCTCCTCTCCTCTCCTCCTCTCTCTCCCTCTCTCCTCTCTCTCTCTCCCTCTCTCCTCTCCTCTCTCTCTCCTCTCTCCCTCTGCGTTTTCGGTCTGCTCGCTGCAGTTCTCTTCTCCTATGATTCATACCTCGGCTGCCTCTCCATCAAGAGCTCCAAAGCTGCAGCTACTGGTGAGAGAATCGCCCGCTGAAACATAACACCCAGGCTCTTATACCAGTGAATGTGTCCGGTTCACCCAGGCTCTTATACCAGTGAATGTGTCCGGTTCACCCAGGCTCTTATACCAGTGAATGTGTCCGGTTCACCCAGGCTCTTATACCAGTGAATGTGTCCGGTTCACCCAGGCTCTTATACCAGTGAATGTGTCCGGTTCACCCAGGCTCTTATACCAGTGAATGTGTCCGGTTCACCCAGGCTCTTATACCAGTGAATGTGTCTGGTTCACTCAGGCTCTTATACCAGTGAATGTGTCCGGTTCACCCAGGCTTTTATACCAGTGAATGTGTCCGGTTCACCCAGGCTCTTATACCAGTGAATGTGTCCGGTTCACCCAGGCTCTTATACCAGTGAATGTGTCCGGTTCACCCAGGCTCTTATACCAGTGAATGTGTCCGGTTCACCCAGGCTCTTATACCAGTGAATGTGTCCGGTTCACCCAGGCTCTTACACCAGTGAATGTGTCCGGTTCACCCAGGCTCTTATACCAGTGAATGTGTCCGGTTCACCCAGGCTCTTATACCAGTGAATGTGTCCGGTTCACCCAGGCTCTTACACCAGTGAATGTGTCCGGTTCACCCAGGCTCTTATACCAGTGAATGTGTCCGGTTCACCCAGGCTCTTATACCAGTGAATGTGTCCGGTTCACCCAGGCTCTTATACCAGTGAATGTGTCCGGTTCACCCAGGTTCTTATACCAGTGAATGTGTCCGGTTCACCCAGGCTCTTATACCAGTGAATGTGTCCGGTTCACCCAGGCTCTTATACCAGTGAATGTGTCCGGTTCACCCAGGTTCTTATACCAGTGAATGTGTCCGGTTCACCCAGGCTCTTATACCAGTGAATGTGTCTGGTTGATCCTCTCTTATATCAGTTTAATATATGTCAGTTCGAAAACGTTTTACATTTTTTTTTTTTTTTTAAAATCAGAAACCACTGATGGAGTTTAAACTGCCCCCCGCCCCCTCGCCCTCGCCCAAGATCTGAGCAGGAGAGGAGAGGAAGATTCTGCAGGAGGGACAGAGAATATAAAAAAAAAGAAGACACGAGCTGGTTGCAGAAAGAACGAACGAAAGAAAGAAAAAGGAAATGCAATAATATACAGGGACACTCCCTGTCCTCTCCGCTCTCTTGAATGGACAGAAAATTGAAACCAGAACAAACAATTACTGTCTGTCCTCCCTCCCTCCCTTCCTCCCTCCCTCTCCCTTCTTACTCCCATCCTCCCTCCCTCTCCCTTCTTATTCCCATCCTCCCTCCCTCTCTCTCCCCTCTCTTTTATATATAATACAATTCACTTTAAAAGTATTTAAAGAAGGAGCTAACTTGACTTATTCAGGAATTCACAAATAGACAGCGATAGATATATATATATATATATTATATATATATTTATATACACACACAAATAGACAATTTATATATACATATACAGAATAGTAGATGGACTTCAGTGAGTTACAGGACAATAATTCCATCGAGGGTTTCTGTGACATCATAAACTACGAGAGCGAAGGTGGAGTTTCTAAACTGTCACAGAACCCCGAGGTGGAATTGTTTTCCTGTGACTCACTGAAGAGGCCCGTCTGTTATTGTTTATAATCCATGGATCCCCTTGCGATGCGGATCTTAAAGAAGACGAGGTTCAGCAGGACAGGTTTTGATTTGTTTTTTAAATACTGTTTTTCAGTGCTGTACATGTCATGCGTTTAATTTCTCTGAGATACCAATGTACCAGCTTTACATTTTTTAAAATTGTTTTTTTAACGTATTCTCATTTTGTTGATCGTTAATGAATATTTCAGTACTGGGTGTTGTCGAGTGATTGAAAACGAGACCGTTTCAATTGAAAGCGATGGAGTTGAATGGGTCAAAGTTCAAGTGTGTTTTTCTTTCTGATGTCACTGCTGTGGTATCACTTTTTTTTCAGAATGGCTCAGGATGCAAATATAGCCTTCATCCATGTATTATACACACATATACACACACACACACACATACATACATACATACATACACATATACACACACACACACACACACATACACATACATACATGCAGCTATGGCATCACCTATATGAACATAATTTAGATCTTTTATTTAACATCATGTAAATCAAAGAGAAACTACAAAATGATAATCACAAAAAATAAGTCTAGCGGAAGCCATCATAGTAGTACAGGGAGTATTTCATGTTAGATTTGGAAATGTCAGTTTTTCGTTAAGGATCTGGGAAAACTCCAAAGCGCTGGTGTGTGATTCAATATGTTAACAAGGGAACATTATTCAGCAGCTTTCATTGGACTCTATGAAGCTGAGGGAGTTCATTCTATATAGAGGGTGTGTGATTCAATATGTTAACAAGGGAACATTATTCAGCAGCTTTCATTGGACTCTATGAAGCTGAGGGAGTTCATTCTATATAGAGGGTGTGTGATTCAATATGTTAACAAGGGAACATTATTCAGCAGCTTTCATTGGACTCTATGAAGCTGAGGGAGTTCATTCTATATAGAGGTGTGGAATTCAATATGTTAACAAGGGAACATTATTCAGCAGCTTTCATTGGACTCTATGAAGCTGAGGGAGTTCATTCTATATAGAGGGTGTGTGATTCAATATGTTAACAAGGGAACATTATTCAGCAGCTTTCATTGGACTCTATGAAGCTGAGGGAGTTCATTCTATATAGAGGGTGTGTGATTCAATATGTTAACAAGGGAACATTATTCAGCAGCTTTCATTGGACTCTATGAAGCTGAGTGAGTTCATTCTATATAGAGGGTGTGTGATTCAATATGTTAACAAGGGAACATTATTCAGCAGCTTTCATTGGACTCTATGAAGCTGAGGGAGTTCATTCTATATAGTCTAATGTGATGTGCGTACTGGTGGGAGGGGTTGTTTCACACCAATCAGCCAATACAGCTTAGAAACAAGTACTGATACACTGTCTGAACGCTGTGTAATAATAAAAATACAAAGCATATATATATATATATATCCTGTCCTGAAAATATTCAAAACGACATCCTGCAAACAAACAGCTGCTCAAAGCCCACTGGAGCGCTTTTAACACAGCAAGCTTCATTTTATTAAAAAACTGCGACGTTTGAAATGATTCGTTCAATTCATGAGAAATGATTTCTCTTTTGTTTTTGGCCAAATACCAGGTGAATCAGTCCCATGCTGTGCTATTGACAGTGCTATAGCAGGTGAATCAGTCCCATGCTGTGCTATTGACAGTGCTATGGCAGGTGAATCAGTCCCATGCTGTGCTATTGACAGTGCTATGGCAGGTGAATCAGCCCCATGCTGTGCTATTGACAGTGCTGTGGCAGGTGAATCAGTCCCATGGTGTGCTATTGACAGTGCTATAGCAGGTGAATCAGTCCCATGGTGTGCTATTGACAGTGCTATGGCAGGTGAATCAGTCCCATGCTGTGCTATTGACAGTGCTATGGCAGGTGAATCAGTCCCATGCTGTGCTATTGACAGTGCTATGGCAGGTGAATCAGTCCCATGGTGTCTACCCTATTGACAGTGCTATGGCAGGTGAATCAGTCCCATGCTGTGCTATTGACAGTGCTATGGCAGGTGAATCAGTCCCATGCTGTGCTATTGACAGTGCTATGGCAGGTGAATCAGTCCCATGGTGTGCTATTGACAGTGCTATGGCAGGTGAATCAGTCCCATGGTGTGCTATTGACAGTGCTATAGCAGGTGAATCAGTCCCATGGTGTGCTATTGACAGTGCTATGGCAGGTGAATCAGTCCCATGCTGTGCTATTGACAGTGCTATGGCAGGTGAATCAGTCCCATGCTGTGCTATTGACAGTGCTATAGCAGGTGAATCAGTCCCATGGTGTGCTATTGACAGTGCTATGGCAGGTGAATCAGTCCCATGCTGTGCTATTGACAGTGCTATGGCAGGTGAATCAGTCCCATGCTGTGCTATTGACAGTGCTATAGCAGGTGAATCAGTCCCATGGTGTGCTATTGACAGTGCTATGGCAGGTGAATCAGTCCCATGGTGTGCACCCTATTGACAGTGCTATGGCAGGTGAATCAGTCCCATACTGTGCTATTGACAGTGCTATAGCAGGTGAATCAGTCCCATGCTGTGCTATTGACAGTGCTATGGCAGGTGAATCAGTCCCATGCTGTGCTATTGACAGTGCTATGGCAGGTGAATCAGTCCCATGCTGTGCTATTGACAGTGCTATGGCAGGTGAATCAGTCCCATGCTGTGCTATTGACAGTGCTATGGCAGGTGAATCAGTCCCATGGTGTGTTATTGACAGTGCTATGGCAGGTGAATCAGGCCCATGCTGTGCTATTGACAGTGCTATGGCAGGTGAATCAGTCCCATGCTGTGCTATTGACAGTGCTATAGCAGGTGAATCAGTCCCATGCTGTGCTATTGACAGTGCTATGGCAGGTGAATCAGGTCCATGCTGTGCTATTGACAGTGCTATGGCAGGTGAATCAGTCCCATGCTGTGCTATTGACAGTGCTATGGCAGGTGAATCAGTCCCATGCTGTGCTATTGACAGTGCTATAGCAGGTGAATCAGTCCCATGCTGTGCTATTGACAGTGCTATGGCAGGTGAATCAGTCCCATGGTGTGCACCCTATTGACAGTGCTATGGCAGGTGGTTCTAATATTTTGGCCACACTTCCCCTTTTATGTGGTGCTGTGCAGCTCAGCTCAGCCTTGTCAAAATGCCAAATAATTCAAACAATGGCTATAAACTAAATTCAGACCTTTTGAATGTGTGTGAGAGAGGTGAAATAATTGACCAAACCTACCTTATGAGGACACAGGCCATGTCCCTGTAATGTTTAAACAGATATTTAAAACATAATAAAAAATAAATAACATTTTTAAACAAATCTTTTCATGCTGTTTTAAATGAGTATTTCCTGTTCAGAGAGTATAAGAGCCTCCCTCTCTCTTTCTCTACCCCACCAGCACAGAGCAGAGGGAGGCTGTTCAGAGAGTATAAGAGCCTCCCTTTCTCTTTCTCTACTCCACCAGCACAGAGCAGAGGGAGGCTGTTCAGAGAGTATAAGAGCCTCCCTTTCTCTTTCTCTGCTCCACCAGCACAGAGCAGAGGGAGGCTGTTCAGAGAGTATAAGAGCCTCCCTTTCTCTTTCTCTACTCCACCAGCACAGAGCAGAGGGAGGCTGTTCAGAGAGTATAAGAGCCTCCCTTTCTCTTTCTCTACTCCACCAGCACAGAGCAGAGGGAGGCTGTTCAGAGAGTATAAGAGCCTCTCTCTCTCTTTCTCTACTCCACCAGCACAGAGCAGAGGGAGGCTGTTCAGAGAGTATAAGAGCCTCTCTCTCTCTTTCTCTGCTCCGCCAGCACAGAGCAGAGGGAGGCTGTTCAGAGAGTATAAGAGCCTCTCTCTCTCTTTCTCTACTCCACCAGCACAGAGCAGAGGGAGGCTGTTCAGAGAGTATAAGAGCCTCCCTTTCTCTTTCTCTGCTCCACCAGCACAGAGCAGAGGGAGGCTGTTCAGAGAGTATAAGAGCCTCCCTTTCTCTTTCTCTACTCCACCAGCACAGAGCATGTTTGCAGATTACACAGTAATTAAGATTTTTTTTTTTTTTTAATTCATATCCTGTTGTGGTACAGCACCAGTGAATCAATCTGTATTGCACCACCAACCAGCCGTGTGGTGATCCTGGGATTACATAGAAGTGGTTGACGGGACTTTTGCAAACTAATAATAATAATAATAATAATAATAATTATAATCTTTTTTTTTTTTTTTTTTTTTAAACCGACACTTAGCTACTGTATCCCTCCCCCTCCCTGTCTCTCTTTGTATCTCTCTCTCTCTCTCTCATATATAAAATTATAATAATAATAATAATTTAACAAAATAAAATTCAGTACAATTCAACAGCTAACAACACAGGACTCTCGTTCCTGACTTTTTACAACACCCAGTCAGTGTAATTCACAACGTTATCAAACAGCAGGTCCCACACAGACTGATCCACGGTTTCGTGACTCGCTTTCAAATCTACCGCAACCCGATCGCTGCTCCCCCTTTTGAGGAGGGCCAACAGGTTTGAAAATAAAATGTATTTCTTATTTGCACTGGCAACCAAAGCTGCTTTAAAATTCATTTTAAACACTACAGTTATAATATAATAGCGTCTTCCACTGCCATTAATAATAATAATAATAATAATAATAATAATAATAATAATAATAATAATCATCATCATTTAAAAAAAAAGTTTAGCAGTTTCAGTCATCTTACTGCTGCAATGTGTGTGTGTGTCAGTGTCTCTGTACGTGTCTGTTTGTGTGTGTGTGTGTCAGTGTCTCAGTGTGTCTGTGTCTCAGTGTGTCTGTGTGTCTCAGTGTATGTGTCTGTGAGTCTGTGTCTCAGAGTGTGTCTCAGTGTGTGTGTCTGTCTCAGCGTGTGTGTCTGTGTCTCAGAGTGTGTCTCAGTGTGTGTGTGTCTGTGTCTCAGAGTGTGTCTCAGTGTGTGTGTGTCTGTGTCTCAGAGTGTTTCTCAGTGTGTGTCTGTCTGTGTCTCAGTGTGTCTGTGTCTCAGTGTGTGTGTGTCTGTGTCTCAGTGTGTGTGTGTGTCTCAGAGTGTGTCTCAGTGTGTGTGTCTGTCTCAGCGTGTGTGTCTGTGTCTCAGAGTGTGTCTCAGTGTGTGTGTGTCTGTGTCTCAGAGTGTGTCTCAGTGTGTGTGTGTCTGTGTCTCAGAGTGTTTCTCAGTGTGTGTCTGTCTGTGTCTCAGTGTGTCTGTGTCTCAGTGTGTGTGTGTCTGTGTCTCAGTGTGTGTGTGTGTCTCAGAGTGTGTCTCAGTGTGTGTGTCTGTGTTTCAGAGTGTGTGTGTCTGTCTGTGTCACAGTGTGTGTGTCTGTGTCTCAGTGTCTGTGTCTCAGTGTGTGTGTGACTCAGTGTGTGTGTGTGTCTCAGAGTGTGTCTCAGTGTGTGTGTGTCTCAGTGTGTGTGTGTGTCTCAGAGTGTGTCTCAGTGTGTGTGTGTCTCAGTGTGTGTGTGTGTCTCAGAGTGTGTCTCAGTGTGTGTGTGTGTGTCTGTGTCTCAGTGTGTGTGTCTCAGTGTGTGTGTCTGTGTCTCAGTGTGTGTGTCTGTGTCTCAGTGAGTCAGTGTGTGTCTCTGTCCCGTTCCTTTAAGACACGATGCAGTTTTTATCCCTGTTTTTGCTGCTCCCGCTGTTCCCCTTCCTCCTCTTGCCCCCTCCTCTCCTCGCTGTTCTCTGCTCCCCTCTCCCCGATCCTCTCTAGTCCTGGGGGTGGGCCTGCAGCTGGGGGGCAGGGGGATGGGCTCCCCCAGGAAGAAGCCCTCTTCTTCGGAGTCCGATGAGGAGGAGCTGGAGGAGCAGTAGTGGTTGTGGGGCTCCCTCCGGTGGCAGGGTGGGTGCGCTGCGTGGTCGATGCTCAGCCCAGCAGTGTGGCTGGAGCGGTCTGTGTGCGGGACGGGGCGTGTCGTCCTCCCAGTGTGTATCCGGGCCTCTCGCTCCTCGAGCCTCGATAGCGGGGTCCCGTCCCAAGTGGAGGCTGTTTTGGAGCTCGCCCTGCAGCCCCCCAGTCGCCTCTGTCTTCGGAAGCTGCGGTGATGGGATGTCCCGTCTGGGAATGGAATTTTTTAAAAAAAAGAAGTAGTTGAGAAATGTTATTTTGTTTTTCGTTTTTTTTCTGTAAAGAGTAGAACATTATTAGAACATAAGAAATTCTACGAGGAAAGGGCATTCTGTGCCAGCGTGGTCCGTTACCACTCAGGAGAGGAAAAACTAAAAAATCCTGAACCATTGTGGTAAAGCATAGGGAAGCATTGTAAAGCACAGAGAGGTCTGGTAAAGCATAGGGAAGCATTGTAAAGCACAGAGAGGTCTGGTAAAGCATAGGGAAGCATTGTAAAGCACAGAGAGGTCTGGTAAAGCATAGGGAAGCATTGTAAAGCACAGAGAGGTCTGGTAAAGCATAGGGAAGCATTGTAAAGCACAGAGAGGTCTGGTAAAGCATAGGGAAGCATTGTAAAGCACAGAGAGGTCTGGTAGAGCATAGGGAAGCATTGTAAAGCACAGAGAGGTCTGGTAAAGCATAGGGAAGCATTGTAAAGCACAGAGGTCTGGTAAAGCATAGGGAAGCATTGTAAAGCACAGAGAGATCTGGTAAAGCATAGGGAAGCATTGTAAAGCACAGAGAGCTATGGTAAAGCATAGGGAAGCATTGTAAAGCACAGAGAGGTGTGGTAAAGCATAGGGAAGAATTGTAAAGCACAGAGAGGTCTGGTAAAGCAGATTAATAAACACATGAGAGTTTTATTTCCATCCCAATAATCATAATCCAAGCACTAACCAAGAAGATCCATGTCAGGCACCTCCCCTCTGAACAGTTGCCGTGGGAACCCGTTCTTCCTGCCGCCACCCCCCTCCTCCTCCTCCTCCACTTCCTGCTGCTGTAGGTCCTGCTCCCCCTCCTCTTCCTCTTCCTGCGGGGCCTGGAAGCTGACGCTATTGGCTCCCGGAAGCTGACCCGAGCGGAGCTGGAGCGGGAGAGCTGGGGTGAGGGGTCGCGGGGGGGCTCCAGGGGAGGAGGGGAGGGGCTTGGAGGGGCGTGGCTACCCAGGTCTGGCATCGAGTTGTGCTGAGAGTGAGGGGGCATCCGGGTATCTGAGAGAGAGAGAGAGATGGGGTCAGAAACTCACACTAGCCCTGCTGCTGCTGCTGCACCCAGTCCTGGGGTTCAGAGCTCCCCTCAATGAAGTCTAGTATTATTATTATTAATATTGAAATGATCAGGAGCCAGGAGTTTGAGCAGGGTTACAAACTCACACTAGCCCTGCTGCTGCTGCTGCTGCTGCACCCAGTCCTGGGGTTCAGAGCTCCCCTCAATGAAGTCTAGTATTATTATTATTAATATTGAGATGATCAGGAGCCAGGAGTTTGAGCAGGGTTAGAAACTCACACTAGCCCTGCTGCTGCTGCTGCACCCAGTCCTGGGGTTCAGAGCTCCCCTCAATGAAGTCTACTATTATTATTATTAATATTGAAATGATCAGGAGCCAGGAGTTTGAGCTATCAAATAAACTATAGCTCTCCCTTATAGCTGCATGAACAGCAGCAGACTCACAGGTGAGACCTATTCATGTTGTGTTGAGAAATAAATCAAATACCTGCTTTATACTGAATCAACATTGAAATCTAAACCAGTAGGAACTCTCGCTCTTAAAGAATGGCCGGCCCCAGTTCTCCCAGTTTTCCCAGTGCTCACCTGTCCCGGCTCTGGGCTCCTGTTTGCCCCCCGAATCTCGTGAGGTGGACGTGCCACGAGAAGTCCGGCGCAGAGGGGCGTGGCCAAGCTGCAGCTCCTCAGAGAAGCCCAGGCAGCTGATTGGCCGCTCAGCCCTGGAGGTGGAGCCCCTCAATCCACCGCGGCTCAGCGATGGGTCCGCCTCCAGCTCCTGATTGGCTGCAGAGCTCTTGGGGTTCATGCCATTGGCTGTCCCCACTGTGCTTGGCGTGGTCTGGGGAGGAGTCAGCTGCACTGCTGCTGAAACTGCAGAAGCAACAATAATCCATTGATCACTTCATAGTGATCCCCATAGCTTTAGTATTGCAAGCTAATTAAACATTTAAATACTGCCAGATAGGCGCACACACACACACACACACAGTACATAGATAATTCACTCAGCTTCATAGAGTCCAATGAAAGCTGCTGAATAATGTTCCCTTGTTAACATATTGAATTCCACACCCTCTATATAGAATGAACTCCCTCAGCTTCATAGAGTCCAATGAAAGCTGCTGAATAATGTTCCCTTGTTAACATATTGAATCACACACCCTCTATATAGAATGAACTCCCTCAGCTTCATAGAGTCCAATGAAAGCTGCTGAATAATGTTCCCTTGTTAACATATTGAATCACACACCCTCTATATAGAATGAACTCCCTCAGCTTCATAGAGTCCAGTGAAAGCTGCTGAATAATGTTCCCTTGTTAACATATTGAATCACACACCCTCTATATAGAATGAACTCCCTCAGCTTCATAGAGTCCAATGAAAGCTGCTGAATAATGTTCCCTTGTTAACATATTGAATTACAAACCATCCCTTTGGAGTTTTCCAGATACTTAATGAAAAGCTGACTGGAAAAATGTGACATTTCCAAATCTAACATGAAATACTTCTGGACTACTATTATGGCTTCTGGTGCTGTGAAATATACAGCACTCGGTGGTTTTTTTTTTGTGATATCATTTTGTAGTTTGTTTTCATTACGCAATGTTAAATTAAAAAGATCTCAATTATGTTCACATAGGTTTTTTTGTTGTTGTTTTTTTTTTTAAATGAATGTTTGTCCTAAATTCTAGGTGATGCTAAACTTTTTTCCAGCGCTGCACATAGTACTGAAATAGCTATATCATATATATATATATATATATATATATACACACACAAAACAAGACAACAATTATGATTTTTACACAACTTTTCATAGGAGCTTAAAACCACAGTGTCCTTCAAACCAGCACCTCCCTAAATACTGTAGCAACACCCACTTCTCCCTCTACCCAGAATGCACTTTCAAGGCACGAAAAAAGAATCTGAGATCAACTCTTTAGCTGGTTAAATCGGTCCGATCAATCTCTTAAATCAGAACAGCCCTAATATATATATATATATATACACACACACACACACACACACACACACAGACACACAAATTATATTCCCAGAAAAAGCCACTGAAACTGCCTTTCCTATAACTATGAGACAATTAAAACAAAAAAAAACTCCTTTAAAAAGAAAAAGTCGGGGACCCCCTGCACCTCCGTTACTCTTTTCCTCTTGCATCATTTTCTTGTGCTCCTCCTCTCTCCTGGCCGCAGTTCTCTCCTCCTGCCTGCAGGTGGCAGCCCCGCTCCCTCTCCTGCCTGCCTTGCCTCCTCCGGCCCTGCAGGGGTCGCTGCCGCTCTGAAAGGCGGAGTCGCAGGAGTCCGAGTTGTCGGGGTCCTCCCCGAGGCTGCAGGCGCGGGAGCAGAAGATGAGGCCCTGCTTGGGGAGGAAGGGGCGCCCCAGGAGGGCCAGCCCGCAGCGAGAGCAGCAGAAACACTCGGCCGTGGCGTGCCAGTGCTGACCCTCATACGCCATCTGACCCCGGTCAATACCTGAGAGAGAGGGAGGGAGGGAGAGAGGGGGCTGAGCAACACACTGAGAAATACACTAATGCACTGAGCAATATACAGAGAGGGGGGAGAGGGAGGAGAGGGAGGGGAGGAGAGGGAGGGAGGGAGGGAGAGGAGAGGGAGAGGGAGAGGGAGGGGAGGGCTGATCATTGGATTGAGCAATACACTGGGCGGGGGTTACAGACAGACAGATACACACACACACACACACACACACACACACACACACACACAGAGACAAACAGATACACACACACACACACACACACAGACAGAGACAGACAGAAACACACAGACAGACACACACACAGGCTGTTGTTACCGATGTTCTCTCCGCAGGTATCACAGTACTCTGCATACAGACTCTGGTAGCAGGGGCAGCAGTACGGCCGGCTCTCTCTCATGATGTAGCGCTGCCCCCCCAGCGCTGCCTCGCACTCCAAACAGCAGAAGTGCTTCATGTGCCAGTGCCGGCCCTCCGCCTCCGTGCACTCGTCTGCCAGGATCACCTGAGGGACGCGACAGCGCAAGAAAGTTTACAAACGAGAGGAGGCCCCATTCGGCCCATCTTGCTCGTTTGGTTGTTAGTAGCTTATTGATCCCAGAATCTCATCAAGCAGCTTCTTGAAGGATCCCAGGGTGTCAGCTTCAAACTCTCCCCTCGCCCCTCTCCCCTCATCGCAGGCCTGGCAGCGTGGTTTCAGTCTCTCTCCCTCTCCCTCTCCCCTCACCTCACGCGAGGCCTGGCAGCATGATTTCAGTCTCTCTCCCTCTCCCTCTCCCCCCTCCCTCACCTCATCGCAGGCCTGGCAGCGTGGTTTTAGTCTCTCCCCCCTCTCCCCTCTCCCTCTCCCTCTCCCCTCACCTCATCGCAGGCCTGGCAGCGTGGTTTCAGTCTCTCTCCCCTCTCCCCTCTCCCCTCACCTCATCGCAGGCCTGGCAGCGTGGTTTCAGTCTCTCCCCCCTCTCCCCTCACCTCATCGCAGGCCTGGCAGCGTGGTTTCAGTCTCTCTCCCCTCTCCCCTCTCCCTCACCTCATCGCAGGCCTGGCAGCGTGGTTTCAGTCTCTCTCCCCTCTCCCCTTTCCCCTCACCTCATCGCAGGCCTGGCAGCGTGGTTTCAGTCTCTCAGCGTGATGTCTCCCGCAATAGATCTTGCCCTCCTGGTAGAAGTAGATGAGCTCCACCAGGAGCTCCTGGCAGGTGCTGCACTGGAAGCACTGGGGGTGCCAGCAGGCTCCGTGCCCCGCCCGGCTCGCAAACACAGCGATGTCTCCCCCACGGATCTGCTTCCCACACTGAGGGAGGAGAAACAACACGGGTTACACAGTGTGTGTGTGTGCAAAGGAGAGGAGACAGTGTCTCAGTGTGTCTCAGTATCTCTGTGTATCTCAGTGTGTCTCAGTATCTCTCAGTGTGTATCTCAGTGTGTCTCAGTATCTCTCTGTGTGTCTTAGTATCTCTCAGTGTGTATCTCTCAGTCTCTCACTGTGTATCTCTCAGTGTGTATCTCTCAGTGTCTCAGTCTCTCAGTGTGTATCTCAGTGTGTCTCAGTATCTCTCAGTGTGTCTCAGTATCTCTCAGTGTGTATCTCTCAGTCTCTCACTGTGTATCTCTCAGTGTGTATCTCTCAGTGTCTCAGTCTCTCAGTGTGTATCTCAGTGTGTCTCAGTATCTCTCAGTGTGTCTCAGTCTCTCAGTGTGTATCTCTCAGTATCTCAGTGTATCTCTCAGTGTGTATCTCTCAGTGTGTATCTCTCAGTGTGTATCTCGGTATATCTCTCAGTGTATATCACTCAGTATCTCGGTATATCTCTCAGTATCTTGTGTCTGTCTCTCAGTATCTCTCAGTATCTCTCAGTGTGTATCTCTCAGTATCTCAGTGTGTATCTCTCAGTATCTCAGTGTGTATCTCTCAGTATCTCAGTGTGTATCTCTCAGTATCTCAGTGTGTATCTCTCAGTATCTCAGTGTGTATCTTTCAGTATCTCAGTGTGTATCTCTCAGTATCTCAGTGTGTATCTCTCAGTATCTCAGTGTGTATCTCTCAGTATCTCGGTGCATCTCTCAGTGTCTCTCAGTACCTGCTCACAGATGGCTCCAGTCATGGTCACAGGGAACAGTCTCACGCTGCCTCTCCCCAGGTTCTCTCTCTTCCTCTGCTGGCTGAACACTCTCAGCTCCTTCTTCTCCTCCTCACACAGAGAGTTGCAGTACTGAGGCTGGCAACACAAAATCATCATCATCATCATCATCATCATCATCATCATCATCATCATCATCTATTATTATTAACAATAACAAGTCATTTAGCAGACACTCAGTGTGTGTCTCTTTACCTCGCTGTCGTGTGCAGGGAGCTGGTGCAGCAGTGTATCTCTCAGTGAGTGTCTCTGTCAGTGTGTATCTCTCAGTGTGTGTCTCTTTACCTCGCTGTCGTGTGCAGGGAGCTGGTGCAGCAGTGTATCTCTCAGTGAGTGTCTCTGTCAGTGTGTATCTCTCAGTGTGTGTCTCTTTACCTCGCTGTCGTGTGCAGGGAGCTGGTGCAGCAGTGTATCTCTCAGTGTGTGTCTCTGTCAGTGTGTATCTCTCAGTGTGTGTCTCTTTACCTCGCTGTCGTGTGCAGGGAGCTGGTGCAGCAGTGTATCTCTCAGTGTGTCTCTCTGTCAGTGTGTATCTCTCAGTGTGTGTCTCTTTACCTCGCTGTCGTGTGCAGGGAGCTGGTGCAGCAGTGTATCTCTCAGTGTGTCTCTCTGTCAGTGTGTATCTCTCAGTGTGTGTCTCTTTACCTCGCTGTCGTGTGCAGGGAGCTGGTGCAGCAGTGTATCTCTCAGTGAGTGTCTCTGTCAGTGTGTATCTCTCAGTGAGTGTCTCTGTCAGTGTGTATCTCTCAGTGTGTGTCTTTACCTCGCTGTCGTGTGCGGGGAGCTGGTGCAGCAGTGTATCTCTCAGTGTGTCTCTCTGTCAGTGTGTATCTCTCAGTGTGTGTCTCTTTACCTCGCTGTCGTGTGCGGGGAGCTGGTGCAGCAGCTGTTTGATCCTGTAATGCTCTCCAGGGCTGTTGATGTAGGGAACCCGGTCCTCGGGGAGACAGCTGAAGTACTGGTACACCTGCACACAGAGACAACACAGCGTGAGAGAGGAGGAGGAGAGGGGTCAGTAAAGACAAGAGCGAGCACACTCACACACTGCACACTCAGCTGAAGTACTGGTACACCTGCACACAGAGACAACACAGCGTGAGAGAGGAGGAGGAGAGGGGTCAGTAAAAGACAAGAGCGAGCACACTCACACACTGCACACTCAGCTGAAGTACTGGTACACCTGCACACAGAGACAACACAGCGTGAGAGAGGAGGAGGAGGAGGAGAGGGGTCAGTAAAGACAAGAGTGAGCACACTCACACACTGCACACTCACACTGTCTCAGAGTGTGTAAAAGAGCACTCGTGTGTGTACTCAGATGACCGGAGTACACAGACGCATGACGCACAAACACACACACAGACACAAATAGACAAACACAAACACTCACACACACACACACACACACACACACACACACACACCAAACTGATCTTTGCATTGCTTCAAAATAGGACTCATTGAAGTTTCAACTCCAAACCAGAAGATGGCGCTAGCAGCCTGGAGCTGATTAGAAATTACAGTATCTGTTTAAGGTACTATATAAGGATGCAGGATGTCAGGGTGCAGAGAATAAGGATGCAGGACGTCGGGGTGCAGTGTATAAGGATGCAGGATGTCAGGGTGCAGTGTATAAGGATGCAGGACGTCGGGGTGCAGTGTATAAGGATGCAGGATGTCAGGGTGCAGTGTATAAGGATGCAGGATGTCGGGTGCAGTGTATAAGGATGCAGGATGTCAGGGTGCAGTGTATAAGGATGCAGGATGTCAGGGTGCAGTGTATAAGGATGCAGGATGTCAGGGTGCAGTGTATAAGGATGCAGGATGTCGGGGTGCAGTGTATAAGGATGCAGGATGTCAGGGTGCAGTGTATAAGGATGCAGGATGTCAGGGTGCAGTGTATAAGGATGCAGGATGTCGGGGTGCAGTGTATAAGGATGCAGGATGTCGGGGTGCAGTGTATAAGGATGCAGGATGTCGGGGTGCAGTGTATAAGGATGCAGGATGTCGGGGTGCAGTGTATAAGGATGCAGGATGTCGGGGTGCAGTGTATAAGGATGCAGGACGTCGGGGTGCAGTGTATAAGGATGCAGGACGTCAGGGTGCAGTGTATAAGGATGCAGGACATCGGGGTGCAGTGTATAAGGATGCAGGATGTCGGGGTGCAGTGTATAAGGATGCAGGATGTCGGGGTGCAGTGTATAAGGATGCAGGATGTCAGGGTGCAGTGTATAAGGATGCAGGATGTCAGGGTGCAGTGTATAAGGATGCAGGATGTCAGGGTGCAGTGTATAAGGATGCAGGATGTCAGGGTGCAGTGTATAAGGATGCAGGATGTCGGGGTGCAGTGTAATGGGGTACAGTGTATGGGGGTACCTGCTCCGGTTTGAGTCCGGGGGGGACCCAGGCGTACTCCTCGGATGCACAGCCCGAGTCATCGTCGGAGATGGAGTGCCGCTGGAAACCAGAGACCAGCTTCAGCATCATCCGCTCCAGATCACCCGGGACGGAGCGCACAGCGTGGTCTTCACGAGGGCATTTACAATGCAGGCAGATCTTCCTATAGAGACACAGAGAGAGAGAGAGAGAGACTGAGCAATACACTGACACACACACTGAGAGAGACTGAGCAATACACTGACACACACACTGAGAGAGACTGAGCAATACACTGACATACACACTGAGAGAGACTGAGCAATACACTGACATACACTGAGAGAGACTGAGCAATACACTGACATACACTGAGAGAGACTGAGCAATACACAGAGAGACTGAGCAATACACTGATATACACTGAGAGAGACTGAGCAATACACTGATATACACTGAGAGAGACTGAGCAATACACTGACATACACTGAGAGAGACTGAGCAATACACTGATATACACTGAGAGAGACTGAGCAATACACTGACATACACTGAGAGAGACTGAGCAATACACTGATATACACTGAGAGAGACTGAGCAATACACTGATATACACTGAGAGAGACTGAGCAATACACTGACACACACTGAGAGAGACTGAGCAATACACTGACATACACTGAGAGAGACTGAGCAATACACTGACATACACTGAGAGAGACTGAGCAATACACTGACACACACTGAGAGAGACTGAGCAATACACTGACACACACACTGAGAGAGACTGAGCAATACACTGACACACACACTGAGAGAGACTGAGCAATACACTGACACACACTGAGAGAGACTGAGCAATACACTGACATACACTGAGAGAGACTGAGCAATACACTGACATACACTGAGAGAGACTGAGCAATACACTGACATACACTGAGAGAGACTGAGCAATACACTGACACACACTGAGAGAGACTGAGCAATACACTGACACACACTGAGAGAGACTGAGCAATACACTGACACACACTGAGAGAGACTGAGCAATACACTGACACACACTGAGAGAGACTGAGCAATACACTGACACACACTGAGAGAGACTGAGCAATACACTGACACACACACTGAGAGAGACTGAGCAATACACTGACACACACTGAGAGAGACTGAGCAATACACAGATATACACTGAGAGAGACTGAGCAATACACTGATATACACTGAGAGAGACTGAGCAATACACTGATATACACTGAGAGAGACTGAGCAATACACTGACATACACTGAGAGAGACTGAGCAATACACTGATATACACTGAGAGAGACTGAGCAATACACTGATATACACTGAGAGAGACTGAGCAATACACTGATATACACTGAGAGAGACTGAGCAATACACTGACATACATAGGGAGCATTGTAAAGCACAGAGAGGTCTGGTAAAGCATAGGGAAGCATTGTAAAGCACAGAGAGGTCTGGTAAAGCATAGGGAAGCATTGTAAAGCACAGAGAGGTCTGGTAAAGCATAGGGAAGCATTGTAAAGCACAGAGAGGTCTGGTAAAGCATAGGGAAGCATTGTAAAGCACAGAGAGGTCTGGTAAAGCATAGGGAAGCATTGTAAAGCACAGAGAGGTCTGGTAAAGCATAGGGAAGCATTGTAAAGCACAGAGAGGTCTGGTAAAGCATAGGGAAGCATTGTAAGAATAATATAATATAATGTATATATATATATATATATATATATATATATATATATATATATATATATATATATATATAAACAAAGTACCCTTGAAAGTAACAATAAAAGGTGCATGAATACAAAAGTATTAAGGATGTTTCGGACATGAGACTGATTAAATATCTATATCTATCTTTCTATCTATTGTATACCAAATTTTAGACACAAATAAAACATGTAAAAAAGTAATATTATTATTATTATTATTATTATTATTATTATTATTATTATTATTATTAAGCCCAAAATGTTTTTCTTTACAAAAACAAAAACCAAACAAAGAGTTTCTAACTCTTTGAAGGCCACTGCAAGCTTTCATGTGGAAGTCACTGTGCTCGTTACCTTTCAGCAAACTCGCAGTGATATCCATTCTGCCTCTCGTACATACTAGCAACGAAATAAACTAAACAACTAAATAACAACGAAATAAACTAAAAACCGAAGGCCCTCTCTTCCTCTTTTAAGAAGGTGTGAATCCGGATCTAAAAGCCCAGTGCTGTGCAGGGTGACTCCTCTCACAGCAAACTGAACTCCCATGGCACACAGAACCTCCCTCACTCTCACATAGAGACAGAAACACAAAACACAAACACACCCCCTTTCTCTGCACCCCTCTCTCCTCTCCCATTCTCTCAAGCCACTGCATACAGACAAGATACTCACTCACACTCTCATCTCATTTAGTGATGACAAGCACACAATGGCAAGAGCTGCCAGTCACAGCGAGGGCACAATCACCCCTTTCAAACCCCCGCACCCTCCCCTAACCACTGAGATCCTCAAACCCGCTGCCTTCCACACTGCAGCCCAGCGCTTTCTTTATCTAACCACTGAGCTCCTCAAACCCGCTGCCTTCCACACTGCAGCCCAGCGCTTTCTTTATCTAACCACTGAGCTCCTCAAACCCGCTGCCTTCCACACTGCAGCCCAGCGCTTTTATCTAACCACTGAGCTCCTCAAACCCGCTGCCTTCCACACTGCAGCCCAGCGCTTTCTTTATCTAACCACTGAGCTCCTCAAACCCGCTGCCTTCCACACTGCAGCCCAGCGCTTTCTTTATCTAACCACTGAGCTCCTCAAACCCGCTGCCTTCCACACTGCAGCCCAGCTTTCTTTATCTAACCACTGAGCTCCTCAAACCCCTGCCTTCCACACTGCAGCCCAGCGCTTTCTTTATCTAACCACTGAGCTCCTCAAACCCGCTGCCTTCCACACTGCAGCCCAGCTTTCTTTATCTAACCACTGAGCTCCTCAAACCCACTGCCTTCCACACTGCAGCCCAGCTTTCTTTATCTAACCACTGAGCTCCTCAAACCCACTGCCTTCCACACTGCAGCCCAGAGTAAATTAATAAATCACAAAACAACCCCCCACCCCCGTTAATTAAAAATCTCTTCTCGGCTTGAAAGGTAATCAATCACACCTGAAAAGGGATCCCCGAATGAGATTTGGGTAAACTGTCTCCCCCCCAGATTTGGCTACTTGATTTGGTTAGCGTTGGGACACCCCTCTCTGAGACAATGGGAGAGGGGAGAGGTCGTAATACATTGATTAAGATTTCCCTGTCTATTAATAATCAAGTACAGGCAGACACACACGCACACAGTACATAAAGATCAATACACACAGATCTACAGATATGACAGGCATAATTGTTAAGATGGGGCAAGAGGCTAGTTAACTCATCCTCTGTCTGTCTGTCTGTCTGCCTGCCTGCCTGCCTGCCTGCCTGCCTGCCTGCCTGCCTACCTGCCTGCCTGCCTGTCTGCCTGTCTCCATGAAAGAGTTTCAGAAATGTTGTGTAACGTTTCTCTCATGTTTGCAGCACAGCCCCTCCTGCCGACACACACAGAGTTCCCACGCCTGTCTGCGGCACAGCACAGCTCTGACAGGTCAAACATTCACTCAGACCCTGCCAGAACCGCACCAGGGTATTCGACTCAAACGACACGTGCAGGTCAAACATTCAAACATTCACTCAGCAAGTCACTGACGTAAAACAAACGAGCTCCTATTGGAAGTGACTCTGCAGCAGCAGCAGCAGCAGCAGCAGTTGTTGATGATGCAGAGTTCACCCCCCTAGTCTCTGTAAGTTTCTTTGGATAAAAGCGTCTGCTAAATAATAATAATAATAATAATAATAATAATAATAATAATAATAATAATGTCTCAGTCCCATTCAGGTTTTGATTGTTCTGTAGTCCAGACTTCTATATTTTGTTCCCTTATAAAAGTGCCCCATAGTCAAAGCACAGCAAAGTGTAATAAAGCATCGGCAAGTATTGTAAAGCACAGAGGGAGGGAAGGAGAGGAGGAGTGAGAGGGAGGGAGGGAGGAGAGGGAGGGAGGGAGGGAGGGAGGGAGGGAGAGGGAGGGAGGGAGGTGCAGGTGTCAGAGTTGATAGTTTTCATGTTAAACTCATTAGGGGCGCTTAGCTGTAATCCTGTTAGTGTGACAGAGCGTGTTAGTGTCTGAGTGAGGAGAGAGGGGAGAGATGGGTGATCAGTCAAGGGAGAGGACGGGGGATGATAATTCAATTAGGACAGGGAGGGGGGACAGGGGCCCTTTCACACACACGCAGAGAGAGAGAGAGAGAGAGAGAGAGAGAGAGAGAGAGAGAGAGAGAGAGAGAGAGAGAGAGAGAGAGAATGCACAACTTCAAAACTCTCAATCGAACTCATGTAGTCAAAGAAATTGTACAAGATAAAGAAAGCGCTGGGCTGCAGTGTGGAAGGCAGCGGGGTTTGAGGAGCTCAGTGGTTAGATAAAGAAAGCGCTGGGCTGCAGTGTGGAAGGCAGCGGGTTTGAGGAGCTCAGTGGTTAGATAAAGAAAGCGCTGGGCTGCAGTGTGGAAGGCAGCAGGTTTGAGGAGCTCAGTGGTTAGATAAAGAAAGCGCTGGGCTGCAGTGTGGAAGGCAGCGGGTTTGAGGAGCTCATTGGTTAGATAAAGCGCTGGGCTGCAGTCGTGGAAGGCAGCTGGTTTGAAGAGCTCAGTGGTTAGCTAAAGTACGCTAGGCATGTAGTGTGAAAAGCTGCTTAGGAAATTTAGAAAAGCATAGTGCGTCTCCAGTTCCAGGGACCAGCACCTCCAGTCGCTGCAGCCTGGAAGCAGCTGGACACTGCTGCCCTACAGCGGTTAGACAAGGCTGCGCCGCAGTGTCAGGGTCAGCTCCGCTTGAGCAGCCCATGCTGAGAGAGAGGGAGAGACTGGGTTAACAACGAGGGAGAGAGGGGAGAGGGGAGAGAGAGAGAGCTGGACACTGCTCCCCACAGCGGAGACAAGGCTGCCCCAGGTCAGGGTCCTCCCCTTCACCCTGCTGAGAGAGAGGAGAGAGGAAGGGTTAACAACCAGGAGAGAGAGGGGGAGAGGGGAGAGAGAGAGAGAGAGGGACACTGCTCCCCACAGCGGAGACAAGGCTGCCCCAGGTCAGGGTCCTCCCCTTCACCCTGCTGAGAGAGAGGGAGAGAGGGGTTAACAACGAGGGAGAGAGGGGGAGAGGGAGGGAGTGTGTGCGCGTCGATGGGTCTGTGCCAGTTTGTGAGTGTCAGTGGGTGTGTGTATGTGTCAGTGTGAGTGTGTCAATGGGTCTGTGTCTGGGTGTGCGTGTCTGTGTCTGTGTGTGTGCGTCTCTATGTGTGTGTGTGTGTGTTTCTATGCTGTGTGTATGTGTGTGAGTTTGTGTCAGTGTCTATGCTGTGTGTGTGTGTGTATGAGTTTGTGTCAGTGTCTATGCTCTGTGTGTGTGTGTGTGTGTGTGTGTGTGTGAGTACACCCCTGAAACAGGTACTGTACAGAGTGGCATTCAGGGCTCTGTACCCCTGAAACAGAGTTGGTTCTAAAATGGGTTTAGCGAAATGTAATTTCTTTCCTTTGATTTCCATATTAATCCTGTTATCGGAATAGCTTTTTTATCACGCGAGAAATGTTGCCAAATGAAAATCCGTGCCGGACGCGAGGGATTCAGAGATGCTGAGAACATGCATTGATAGCTTCTCGTCTTGAACGTGGCTGCCAGAGAGCTTTCCCACACTCGTCCTTCTCAACACATCACTGCAGTGCGCAGGTCCTTGCAGAGGTTACCAGTGAGCTACCCAATTGACTTTCACATCGCTGTAATAAAAGTTATATAAAGTCCTTCCTGGATTAGGACTATCCTCTCTCCAAGAACAGCAGTGTGGAGTAGTGGTCAGGGCTCTGGACTCTTGACCGGAGGGTCGTGGGTTCAATCCCAGGTGGGGGGACACTGCTGCTGTACCCTTGAGCAAGGTTCTTTACCTAGATTGCTCCAGTAAAAAACCAACTGTATAAATGGGGAATTGTATGTAAAAATAATGTGATATCTTGTAACAATTGTAAGTCGCCCTGGATAAGGGTGTCTGCTAAGAAATAAATAATTAATTAATAATAATTAATTAGGCAGGCTGAAACACACTGGAGTCTTTTTACTGGAAATTGAAAACCAGCTTTGTTTGTGCTTTTATATACTTGGCTGTATCTGGAGTGGATCTGTACACATGAGATCTCTCGTTTTGTTTTTAACTCTGTACAGAGCTCGGGGGTGCCATGGTGTGAAGGGCGGGCACCATGTAAAAATACATTTGCATTGTGTTGTGATGTGTGTGTGCATGTGTGTTTATGTCTGTGTGTGTGTGTGTGTGTGTGTGTGTGTGTGTGTGTATATGGATGTGTGTGTATGTGTGTGTCTGTGTGCGTGATATGGGTGTGTCAGTGTGAGTAATGCTGCTGTGCTCTCATACAGCCTGCAGTAAACAGTCCCTCCTAACCTATAATTACTGCTACACTGACTCACAGCTCGTCACCCTCACCTTCAGAGCAGAGGCTTTATTACTGACGTCTCCATCAAAGCACTGCCAAGCACACTGCATACCTGTGCAGCTCAAACGTATATGGAAATCAAATCCACCTATTCATTTAAAACGTTCATTTGCATTAGTCAACAAATACAATTATACATACTTAGTTTACTGCATTCTTCCACAGTTTAGTTTCATTAGAGCTGCAGACAGACACACACACACACACACACAGAGACAGACAGACAGAGCCCCACAATCCTGTTCAGTCTGAAGCTACAGTATAATCCCTTCTTCTTGGTGTCTGTGTTAGTTTACTACATTCTGAAAAGAGTTTAGTTTCATTACAGCTGCAGACACACAGACAGACAGACAGACAGACAACAGACAGAGCCCCACAATCCTGTTCAGTTTTGACGCTACAATATAATCCCTTCTTCTTGGTGTCTGTGTTAGTTTACTACATTCTGAAAAGAGTTTAGTTTCATTACAGCTGCAGACAGGCAGGCAGGCAGACAGACACACACACATACAGACAGACAGAGTGTCCACACAACCCTGCTCAGTCTGACTCTACACTGTAATTACTTTGTGCTCTCCTGTTTGCTGCAGTGTTCCTGTGCTGTTTGCTCAAAGCTCAGAGCTGACACTTTGCCCAGGTTTGGGTGTGAAAGGAAAACAGCTCTGCCTGATAGGAGCGCGCTGTGATCTGCCTGCATCGTGTCACATGGTCATAAAAACCCATTAAAAACAGCTTTCATACAAAACACTGCAAAGCAGCACCGCTGAACACAGGGGTCCGAGACACTGAGTGAACATAAACAGAGCTGGGTACTCAGTGTGTGTGTGTGTGTGTGTGTGTGTCTGCGTGTCAGTGTGTCTGTCAGTGTGTGTGTGTGTGTGTGTGTGCTGAGTGTCAGTGTGTCTGTCAGTGTGTGTGTGTGTGTGTGTCTCTGTGTGTGTGTGAGAGAGAGGGGGTTCAGGGGAGCCTAAGGGGCACTGTAAAATATTTCAGAGAGGAGGCGAGAGAGAGAGAGACAGAGAGAGAGAGAGAGAGAGAGAGACAGAGCGAGAGAGCAGAGAGAGACACAGAGAGAGAGAGAGAGAGAGAGCGAGACAGGGAGAGACAGGGAGGGGAGGGATACAGTAGCTGCCTCTCTCTGGCACAGAGACATGCATGCAAAGCTGGCAATGGGTGGATGGGTAAGCGTTCACAATGCAACGTTTCACACTCGGAAACTAGATTAACATCCTGGTCCTTCAGAGTTGAAGTTTCTGCTTCAGTCTTGCCCCTGCCTGCACACAATCCTGAGGAAGCACACAGGGATTTATCGCCCCCTCCCCGGGGTGCATGTCCCAGGCGGGAGGCGGGGAGCACATTTTGCGTCACCCTTTAGAATGAAATAATTTTGCTTCATGAAGTGAAACTTAATTTAACTCAGAAATTGCTTGAATTAACATTTATTTTCAATGGACACTTTAAGTAGGCTACTTGATGATAATAATAATAATAATAATAATAATAATAATAATAATAATAATTATTATAAGTTTATTTGGCAGACCCCTTTATCCCAGGCGACTCACACAGGTGTTACAGGGCAGCGCAGGGTTACAATGCAAGCTTCATATTTAAACACAGTGTAGTTTACATTGAGTGCAAATAATAATAATACTACTAGAATACAATATGCAACAAGTTAGGATTTACATTTAAACAATCGATATCAAACGTGCTAAAAAAAAAAGTATATTTATTACCACAGAGCTATTATTCCTGGTACATTACACACATTCATCGTCCACTCTGAAATGATTACAGCAAGGATATCACACGATGGTAACTGTACACCACCTGTGCGTTTCAATGAACAGAAAACGACGCTGATTTGGAAATTAAATTCACTCGACTGTAACCTGACCGGACCTTACCCTCCCCCAACAGGTAAAGCACGACGGGGAGGTCGGGATTTTACTTAAATAATAAGAGTTTATTAAACACAACAGCGACCAAAACCACACACAACAACAACAACAACAACAACAACAACCACAACAACAACAACAAATTTACTTTAGAAGCGCTGCGGTAAAGTTGTCATGACATATTACTATAAAAAACTCACACAGGCGGTACGTAACTTGTAATTAAATTTTTAAAAACATGTAAAACCAGAACAACGTTGACATTTTAAAATAAACACACACACCGTACAAAAAGCACCGTAGTCTGGGGTCTGTTTGCAACTTTGCAAACACACCTAGCAACTATTTTCGCAGATTAGACAGCAGCCAGGTAAATAAATCAGTAATCGTAGACATGCCTGGCTTGTCAGGACTACACGCGATATAATAATCATTACAAAGCCAGCGATAAAACAAAGGCAGCGCTTTGTGTTCATATCACTTAATCACAAAAACAACTACCAACGGGTACGCCACATACAGTTTCATAATAATAATAATAATAATAATAATAATGATTATTATTATAATACTTACCGATCTATTCGAACGTCGTTTCTTCGACCCTCTGGTAAACATAACTGTATTCCACTGAGGCAAAAAAAACAAAACAATTTCTTTAAAAGCGCATTAAAAAAAAATAATAAAAAAAATCAATTAATAAAAGTAACAAAGTTTCTTCTCGCTGTAAAGTAACCGCAGCGCCGCTCCTCTCTACTTGTAAAACCGTGTCTCTGGCTGCTCAGCTCCACTGACTCACTGACTCACTCACCCGCTCACTCGCATACCTTTTGTTAAAAAAAAACTGTAGTTAAAATCTAACAGCCCTGTCCTGTCCTGTCTCTGTCTGACTCAGTCATTCCAAGGCAGAGGTGCTGCCAAATAGTTTGACATGAACCGAGAGGCGGAGCTTCACTAAAGGGCACACACACACACACACACACACACACACACACACACACACACACACACTGACTGACTGACACTGACACACACACACACACACACACACACTGACTGACACACACACACACACACACACACACACTGACTGACACTACACACACACACACACACACACTGACTGACACTGAACACACACACACACACACACTGACTGACACTGAACACACACACACACACACTGACTGACACTGAACACACACACACACACACACATGACACACTGACACACACACACACACTGACTGACACTGAACACACACACACACACTGACTGACACTGAACACACACACACACACACTGACACTGAAGACACACACACACACACACACACACACACACACACACACTGACTGACACTGAACACACACACACACACACTGACTGACACTGAACACACACACACACACTGACTGACACTGAACACACACACACACACTGACTGACACTGAACACACACACACACACACACCCCGCGCAGCCACAACAGAAACCAACGATGGGACACGAGAGCTCGGTTGGCAGGTGAGTTTCCTCCGTGTACAAGACCGAAAAAACATTACTCACTTACAACAGGACCTGGCCGTGCTACAGTAATACAGCCTTGGATTAGAACCGTATATGATTACCGTGATCTATTTCATATTAAAAAATGATTTCTTCGTGAAATTTTTGATTATAATGTATGCTGCGTCATTTTTACGCAAACTGACTTAAAAAATCTCGTTCAAAGAGTACTAAATTAAATTTAAAAAAAAAGAAAATACTAAATTAAAAAAAAGAAAGAAATTAAGACAGGACGCTAAAACCCACAGAGCCAAAGACTGGAACCGAGTGACCCGCCGAGTGACCCGCTGAGCAGAGTGGGGAGAAAAGGCCAAGATTAACAGCAATGAACTCCTGCAGATTAAACTGTTTAAAATACGTGTGTCGTGTTGTTGTTAAACTCTGTGTCGTTATCAGTGACATTATGTGCAGCACCGCAACCCTAATAATAATAATAATAATAATAATAATAATAATAATAATAATAACTGCATTTATCCTGCATGATGGCAGATTTGGCAAGTGTGTGATTGCTAAAGATTTGTTAGCATTTGATTCGGTTAAATAAGTAACTTAGTGGTAAGTGTTAAAATTACTACTACATTATCTAGACTTACAGGTGTAATATTGATTGTAATATTGATCTGTATTAAGTATGGATAGTTATCTACTTGACTTTCACACCATGTATTTTGAATTACTCTGCTGTGTGTGTGTGTGTGTGTGTGTGTGTGTGTGTGTGTGTGTGTGTGTGTGTGTGTGTGTGGTTGCTGTACATTTCTGTTATGTAATAGTTCGATCCTATGGTCTATGGACCGTGTGTATGTGTGTGTGTGTGTGTGTGTGTGTGTGTGTGTGTGAGAGAGAGAGACAAGTCAAGTTTAAAATGCACATAAACGTATTAATTATCAAAGTTCAGGGCTTGTCAGACTATATACATTATAAAAAAGGACATATTTAAATTGTCTAGATTTAAAAAAAAAAAAAAAGTTTTCATATATACTGAGTTTACGTTTGTGTTACAATACGCATTAAAAAAAAAAAAAAAAAAACTATACAAAAAAGATTTAAACACAAATTAATTTCACACAGACGCACGGTGGGCCAAAATACATTTTTTTATTTATTTATTTTTTTTTTTTTAAATCATAAGGAAGAGCGGTCACGTGATAGCGCCCTATCCCTCCAGTCCTTAAAACATTTTCTCAGTATTACAACAACAAAAAAAAACACATCCATTAATAAAATCTAACCCTTCGTGTTGGGTTTGCACACATTCTCTCAAGGTGTAATTTGTTTTTACAGTTGGGACACGCCCCCGGCCCACCTCGACTCACGTGACCTCAATAAACGCGAGTTAGAAACAGGGCTGGAGAGCGCACGTGGCTGCACACCTGCAATGCCACAAGGACAAGGTGGAGAGTGATTACAATGCGACACAATGCCTGCAGGCCGGCAAACAGCAATGACGGCAAGCATCGCTGAAAACAACCTGGGAGGGTTTCCTCTGTCAATCCTGTGGAGCGAGGAACAGGGAGAGAACACGGGGTCACTTTGCGGCTTGGAGCTTGGTTTCAGGAGGCTGTGGGTTTCAGGACGCTGCGCGGCACACCAGACAGGGAGACCTGGGGGTTTGATACAGCAGCAGCCTCAGACTAGGTCTCCTGGAACCAGGTTTCAAGCCACCTCTGTTCCTGAGAAAGTGTCTTCGTGCTCCCTCCCGGCTTTAGTGGGGCTCTGTCTGTCTGTCTGTCTGTGTGTCTGCAGCTTTAATGAAACTAAACTCTTTTCAGAATGTAGTAAACTAACACAGACACCAACAAGAAGGGATTACATTGTAGTGTCAAACTGAACAGGATTGTGGGGCTCTGTCTGTCTGTCTGGCTCTCTGCAGCTTTAAGAACTCCTCAGTTTGTAAGACTCCCTGCTGCCTTCGCTTCATAGATCAAATCAGTTCAGCTCCTGACGCACTTAAACCTGCATCTGTTTCTGTTAACAAAACCCTGGAGGTGAAAATGCATTTTATTACCCTCCAGATTGTGAACATTTCTGGAAAACCCAGCCCTGCCTGAAGGAGCCTATAAACACAAAACCACTAGCTCACTTAGTGCCTCGAAAACACTGAACTGCTCTCTCCTCCGTCCCTCACCCCTAAGAGAAAGGGGCTCCTCCAGTCAAATACAAATATATATATATTATGTGTCCAAAACTGTTTTTCCCCATTTATATAAAACAATTATAATCTCATTATACGAAAGTAGAATTATACAAATAAAAATAAAACTGCACATAAGCGCCATCTAGCGGCGGGAAACGGGATCGTCCATTGCCGAGTTCAGTGAGGTGTGTTTAAAAGGGTCGGGACTTGCACGGGTGTAAATCACAGATTTTTGAGTTTTTTTTTATGACTAGGTTGTAAATCAGCAAGGAAATAAAACGAGTTCTATTCTTTAACGATATTCGCCGACGGTGTTTTTCTTTTTCTTGTTGCTTTCCGCATTGCTGTTTTCATTGCTGTTTTTGGCCGGTTTTGACGCGAATAGGAAACGCCGTGTTAGTTCAGGCGGGTGAAGTTTCCGTCTCTCTCGGGGTGTAACCGAGTAAATCTCTGACGAGCCCGGAGAACACAGGCAGGGTTACAAACATTACAAACGAATTCATGTCAAAACACTTCATGTCCATTTTAAAGGTTATATCTCTCTAACAATGTACACACACACACACACACACACACACACACACCACTTGCTAACTATTTTAATACTGAGGTCTCTCTCTAGCGAGACATTTCAGAGGGCTGGATCGCATCAATATCAGGGTCTAGTGCTGTATATTATAAAGACATTTCAGAGGGCTGGATCGCATCAATATCAGGGTCTAGCGCTGTATATTATAAAGACATTTCAGAGGGCTGGATCGCATCAATATCAGGGTCTAGTGCTGTATATTATAAAGACATTTCAGAGGGCTGGATCTCATCAATATCAGGGTCTAGTGCTGTATATTATAAAGACATTTCAGAGGGCTGGATTGCATCAATATCAGGGTCTAGTGCTGTATATTATAAAGACATTTCAGAGGGCTGGATCGCATCAATATCAGGGTCTAGTGCTGTATATTATAAAGACATTTCAGAGGGCTGGATCGCACCAGTATCAGGGTCTAGTGCTGTATATTATAAAGACATTTCAGAGGGCTGGATCGCATCAATATCAGGGTCTAGTGCTGTATATTATAAAGACATTTCAGAGGGCTGGATCGCATCAATATCAGGGTCTAGTGCTGTATATTATAAAGACATTTCAGAGGGCTGGATCGCATCAATATCAGGGTCTAGTGCTGTATATTATAAAGACATTTCAGAGGGCTGGATGGCATCAATATCAGGGTCTAGTGCTGTATATTATAAAGACATTTCAGAGGGCTGGATCGCATCAATATCAGGGTCTAGTGCTGTATATTATAAAGACATTTCAGAGGGCTGGATCGCATCAATATCAGGGTCTAGTGCTGTATATTATAAAGACATTTCAGAGGGCTGGATCGCATCAATATCAGGGTCTAGTGCTGTATATTATAAAGACATTTCAGAGGGCTGGATCGTATCAATATCAGGGTCTAGTGCTGTATATTATAAAGACATTTCAGAGGGCTGGATCACATCAATATCAGGGTCTAGTGCTGTATATTATAAAGACATTTCGGAGGGCTGGATCACATCAATATCAGGGTCTGCTATATATCATTTTCTAGTTTATTAGGTTATTTTCTGTGTAGACAGATAGATAGATAGACAGAGAAACAGAGACAAAACACACAGGTTATAAACTCAGAATAGAACCATTTCAATTTTATCATTTTTTATTTGTTTTTTTTGTTGTTTTTTAAATCAGAGTCCACCATATATATTTAAATTTAAACACCATCATCATATTCGTATTCATATTAATTTTAATAACACAATAAATACACAATTAACACAACACACCAAGAGGCCTTGTTTAAAATCACAAACACACCGCACAGAGTATTTTATATAGCAGATATTTACACAAGAATCAGAGAGAGACAGAGAGAGAAAGTGAAATTGTGTTTTACACCAAGTCAGTCCTACAGGGTTTTTAAAATTTTTTTTTATTATTGTGATTATTTTTGTTCCCTAAATTCTAGTGCTGGGCCAAACATATAACTGCATTGTTATATATATATATATATATATATATATATATATATATATATATATATATATATATATATATATATATATATATATATATATAGTGTTTTTTTTTCTTTGCATGCTTGAATATTTCTTATAAAAACAGCTGAAAATATTTGATCTTTCAGTTTGAATGGAATGAATGTTTAATTACAAATACCATGTTCTAACTCCAGGGATGGTAATCAGACTCCTATTGCACAGCAGCGTCGCCCAGTCCAGGTTTTACTACCAGCTTGATCAGCCCCCAGTGTGTCTAGCTAACAAGCTCAGGTGTGTCTGATTATTAAACTCCCAGTGAAACCAGGACTGGATCACACTGCTGTGCAGCAGGAGTCTGATTCCCAGCCCATCAAAGTTCCTCCTTGGGTAGGTCAGCTCTCTCCGGTAGATTACAGATACATAATGAGAGTGTGTTATTTATGCATGCATTATTGGGTTTTGCATGATATTTGTGCATTTAGCATTGAATCTGGAGGCTTGCTGGATCCAGTGGTCAAAGAAAGGGGTCTCGATACCAGGAGGTTCAAATCCTGGCTCAGCCACTGACTCACTGTGCGCGCGCGCAAGCGCGCGTGCGTGCAAGCGTGAGACCCTGAGCAAGTCACTTCACCTCCTTGTGCTCCGTCCTTCGGATGAGACGTAAAACAAACAAGCTCCTATTGGAAGTGACTCTGCAGCAGCAGCAGCAGCAGTTGTTGATGATGCAGAGTTCACCCCCACCCTTGTCTCTGTGGGTCGCTCTGGATAACAGCGTCTGCTGAATGACTCGTTAATAATATTAATTTAAAAGGTGCTGCAGGAGTCGATAGGGACGAAGGCCAGTTTGTACAAAGCTGTGCGTTAGTAACGGGAATGCTTGTCCCAGCTCTACAGAAAACTGAAAAACAAACAAGAAAAAAAACCTGCCACCCCTGTGGAACAGCACAGAGACATTCTGCTGTCGATTCCCTTTCCAATTCCTCTTCAAAATCAATCCCCGAATTCCAATTCCTGTTCAATCTGAATCCATGCCTACACACCAGCGATCTGAACCAGCAACTGGAGAATGCATAGGCTGCTCTGCGGCATTTCAACAGACCACCGTCTCGATATATTCAATATATTATTTACAAACCTATTCTAAAAAATGAAACGTTAGTAAGCCTGCCTTTGAGTCCCAGGAGATCGGGGGATTTAAATAAATGAACTTTGGATGAAACACGAACAAGATTAGGAACACTCCAACTGAAAACCTGCGAAAGTGCACAGTTTGAAATTTTTTATTTAACGTGTTAACAGAAATCATTGCTATTAACATCACCGTATTTTGTTTGAATTTAAAATTGAAATATAGTCTAACGATTCCAAACATATATATATATATACGCATATATACACACACACATATATATATATACATATATATATTTAAAAAGTATGTGTTCATCATAATTATATTTATGAACAGCTACATTCCACTCACACATTGATTATTATTAATTATGTATTTTTAATTTTGGTTCGTTGTCATTTCTTTAAAATATTTTTAAATTAATTTTTCCCCCCTGCACCCCCGCCCCGCCCCTCGGTTTGTAAACATCACACTTGACAACACAGAGATTCATAAGTTAGTCAACCTTTTCAAAGCCCCGCTTAGCTTATTTGTTTTTGTAGTTTTTTATGCCCCCACTCCCCCACAGATACACTCCCACAATTCACCCAGCTGCTTACCTGAGAGAGAAGAGAGAAAGAGAGGGAGACAGGAGGGAGGGGTGTACAGAGAGCAGAAGTTAGATACACTGTAAAGCACAGAGAAGAAGTCAGACACAGTGAAGCAGTGAGCCTGTATTCTCCCCGATCGCTGCTGTTACTCAACACTGCTGCAGTATACTCTCCCGCCCTGTACTGTACTGTGATCTCCACTGCAACACGACTGCTGTGCACTCCCACACTGAGCCTCCTCTATTCTCTTAGACAGACACTCTCATAGACGCTTCTCTGCAATGCTCTTCAATACCAGGTATAGATCTCCTCTCCTCTCCCCTCTCCCTCTCTCCCTCTCCCTCTCCCGTGTCACTCACCAGCCTCTCCCTCTCCCGTGTCACTCACCAGCCTCCCCTCTCCCCTCTCCCCTCTCTCCCTCCCCTCTCCCTTGTCACTCACCAGCCTCCCTCTCCCTCTCCCGTGTCACTCACCAGCCTCTCCTCTCCCTCCCCCTGTCACTCACCAGCCTCCCTCTCCCCTCTCCCCTCTCCCTCTCCCCTTGTCACTCACCAGCCTCCCCTCTCCCCTCTCCCCGTGTCACTCACCAGCCTCTCCTCTCCCCTCTCCCCGGGTCACTCACCAGCCTCTCCTCTCCTCTCACATCTGGTTGGCGAAGGAGGTGGGCCCCCTGCTGGTTGTACTCCCTCCTTGGTTGTACCCCCTGCTGGCTGTACCCCTCCTGCTGCCCGTAGTCTGGCTGGTAGCCCCCTGGGAGTAGGGGTCTGGCTGGCCGTACCCCTGGGGTTCCTGCATCGAGTCCGGGCCCCAGGCTCTCGGGGCCTGCTAAGCTCCTGGGAGGGGAGGGTGGCTGAAGGGGCGATCCAGCCAGTCTCCTTGAACACAAACCACAGGTTACCAACCCAGAGAACGAGATTCAGGAACCCAAAACCTGAGAGAGAGAGAGAGAGAGGGAGAGGGGAGAGAGAGAGGAGAGAGAGGAGGGAGAGAGAGGAGAGAGAGGAGGAGAGAGAGAGGGAGATGAGAGAGGGGAGAGGTGAGAGGGGAGAGGAGAGAGGAAATATTAGTGTGTGTCACTAAACTGTGGGTGTATCTGTGTGTCTCAGCGTGTCTCCCAGTGCTGCAGTGTGTGTCTCAGTGTGAGTGTCTCAGTGTGTGTGTGTGTCTCTCTCAGTGTGCGGTTCTCTCAGTGCGCTGTGACTCTGTTTACCACGGAAGTGTTGAGTCCTGACATGACGGGACCATGTTTCTCACTGCACTTGTTCCCTCGATCTTGCACGCTTTGATCAGGGTCATCACGTGCTCGGGGTCCGTGGCGTCCTTCACATCAGACAGACCCTTCGCCCAGACGCATAAGCTGACCAGCCACAGGAACGCAAACACCACGGTCACCACGAAGTCCTGAGAGAGAGGAGAGAGGACACAGAGGCAGAGAGAGTCACACACACAGAGAGCCATGAGAGAGCGAGAGAGAGAGAGAGAGAGAGAGAGAGAGAGAGAATCACGCACTGAGACACACACACACACGGTCACCACAAAGTCCTGAGAGAGAGAGAGAGTCACGCACTGAGACTTTCTCCCTCTCCCTTTCCATTTCCCTTTCCTCCCTCTCCTCTCACTCACAATCATGGGTTCCTGTGACAAGACACAAAATGATTCTTGGTGATACATCTCCCTCCCGACCTGTGAGGGCGCTGTGTAAAGAGAACAGAGTGCCCGGAATCGACCCAGAAGAGAAACGACGTGGCAGCCGCGGATTGGAGGAGCTGTTGCACTCGTTAACCAAGGGGGGTCAGGATTGATGTTACAAAAGGGGACGGAGCGACGTGATCTGTTCCTTTGTAATGGTTAACGCTAAACGGAAGCAATCCTGTCTTGTGAACCGTGAGTGTTTTGTTTGTTTTGTTTGTCGTGTCTAAGTTTAGACGGCTTACACGATCCAGAGCGGGCGCCAAAGGCCAGCACTAAACGCGGACAACATTTCACAGAGAACTGTAATTACACCACGAGCACTTTTAGCACTCACTGTGGACTTGTGTTTTGTGTTACGTGTGGGTGTTTAAGAACGGGGCTGTTTATAAAACCCCATTGCACCTGGATTATCGGTGTCTGTCTGTTTTTTGATCACCGCTGCACACCTGCACATTCTAAACCACTTCACCACAGTCAATTGTTATTCTCTCCCTTCTCCCTCTCACACTCACGATGATGGGCCCCTTGTTGCTCTCTCGGTACTTGGCCTGGAGGAAGATGTAGGTGACGAGGGTGGCGAGGGAGTAGAGGAAGACGAAGACAGCGACGGTGACGAAGAACTCTGCGGAGGAGGAGTAATCCCCCTCCAAGAAGATGCGCTCCTCCAGCCCCCTGCAGGTCGGCGCGTCGAAGTACACCTGGTGCAGCCTGGACAGGGAAGAGACAGGGTTCAAATCAGTGTTTCTACTGAAGACTCCAAGAAAGACTTCTAGTGGAAACGCTTGCCATTGAATTTATGAAGTTTCTTTCAGTGTTTCTATTGAAGATGCTGAGAAAGACTTCTAGTGGAAACGCTTGCCGTTGAATTTATGAAGTTTCTTTCAGTGTTTCTATTGAAGACGCTGAGAAAGACTTCTAGTGGAAACGCTTGTCGTTGAATTTATGAAGTTCCTTTCAGTGTTTCTATTGAAGACGCTGAGAAAGACTTCTAGTGGAAACGTTTGCCGTTGAATTTATGAAGTTTCTTTCAGTGTTTCTATTGAAGACGCTGAGAAAGACTTCTAGTGGAAACGTTTGCCGTTGAATTTATGAAGTTTCTTTCAGTGTTTCTATTGAAGACGCTGAGAAAGACTTCCAGTGGAAACGTTTGCCGTTGAATTTATGAAGTTTCTTTCAGTGTTTCTATTGAAGACGCTGAGAAAGACTTCTAGCGGAAACGTTTGCCGTTGAATTTATGAAGTTTCTTTTAGTGTTTCTATTGAAGATGCTGAGAAAGACTTCTAGTGGAAACGTTTGCCATTGAATTTATGAAGTTTCTTTCAGTGTTTCTATTGAAGACTTCTCGTTGGCTCTCATCGAGTTTGCCTTGCAGTCTGTGACTCGGACCCCCAGCCTGGCCGTGTCTCTCACCTGAACGGATAGTCGAACTCCACCTCGATGTTCAGGTCGCTCTCAGTCTTGTTCTTGCAGTCGACGCTCAGCCGGAATTCTCCCGAGTAGCTGCCACACGTAGCGAACGCAAAGATGGAAAAGACCTGGAAGGAGAGGGAGAGAGAGGGGGAGAGAGAAAGATAGAGAAAATAAAAACTAATTCTGTAACCCTAGTTGTCAAAATGTTATACCACAGCTCCCCCTTGTGGCTGTATGGTACTATTGCATCACTTGGTTTACCTGAAGAACCCAATTCATTTTACCATGGTAAATTTGCTTTGTCATTTTGCAGTTTTTCCATGCTTATACTATGCATTTATCATAGCTTACACTGACATTACCAGACCTCTCTGTGCTTTTACAGTGCTTCCCTATGCTTTACCATCCCTCTCTGTGCTTTACAATGCTTCCCTATGCTTTACCAGACCTCTCTGTGCTTTACAATGCTTCCCTAGGCTTTACCAGACCTCTCTGTGCTTTACAATGCTTCCCTATGCTTTACCAGACCTCTCTGTGCTTTACAATGCTTCCCTATGCTTTACCAGACCTCTCTGTGCTTTACAGTGCTTCCTATGCTTTACCAGACCTCTCTGTGCTTTACAATGCTTCCTATGCTTTAGGGAGGCTGCAGAGCACAGAACAGGCCAGTTTCCTTAGAAACAAAATCCCGGAGAAGAGGTCTGGTAGTGTGTGTGTGTGTGTGTGTGTGTGTGTGTGTGTGTGTGTGGGGGTCTTGACGACATCACAGTTTCCACGGCAACAATGACGTGCGGGGACTGCAGAGATTGTTAACCATTCATGTACAAGGGTTAAAACAACCGGTAATCAACTGCAGTGTCCAATGGAAACACTACTATATACTTTGATATGTACAGACCCTGCAGTTCTGCTGGGTGTTACAGTGTGGTCCTGCCAGCATTGTCCCGTGTACAGGACACACACACGTAGGCGAGCAGGAGAGTTTTGAAATTAATCCTGAACTTTACAGGGAGCCAGTGCAGCTGGGCAAGACAGGGGGGGTGATGTGATCACGTTTTTTACATCTAGTGAGGATCCTAGCAGCGGCATTTTGAACCAGCTGCAGTCTGTTTACGGTGCGTGATGTCAGGCCACCATAGAGAGAGTTGTAGGAGTCGAGAGGAGATGAACGCATGAGGTTACTATCCAGAAGCACACCAAGGCTTCGTACTGTAGTTATAATCCTATTAATAATAATCCTATTAATAAACCCATCTAATTCAATTGAACCTGCGTTTAGTCTATAGGTTTGAAAGAAGGTATGAAAAATATAAAAAAGTACTTTTTTTTTTTTTTTTTTTTGGCAAGTATCAAAAGGGTTAAATGATTCAGAAATAATTTATTTGAGGATGTTAGGGACCAAAAGCTAGGTGTATAAATCGTTCTGTTTCAAGGACATTTTAAATGGACACGTTGATTGAAATGCTGGGTGCGTGCACTCGGATGACACTGCAGTACTCCGATGTGATTGATATTAAATGTCACCCCCCATCTCTGCTGGATTACACTGCAGGAATTTCAGCGGATGACGCGCTCGCAACCTGAAGCGAGGATTGGTTGCAGTCGGGAGATGACGCATTCCGTTTCTTTCACTCAAATCTCTTGCGTTGACCCCGCGCAGAGCTCCGAGCATGACTGCGATCAGCCCGCACTCTTCAGATTGATATATAGATATATATATATACTATACTATATTCTGCTAGGCAATGATAGACAATGACACTGCAGGTTTTACTAGGAGCCCCAGTGTGTCTTATTATTAAACTCCCAGTGAAACCAGGACAAGATCACACTGCTGTGCAGCGGGAGTCTGATTACCAGCCCTGTAGTACAATCCTAAAATAATCATTGGGGACAGATTTTTTAAAATGTAAAAGGCAGAAAGGTTATATTACTAAACACACACACACACACACACACTATCAATACGCCACACTATTATACAGCAACAAACACGACAAAGATATCAACCCAGTTTATAAGAATAACAGAATTGAAGCGGGACTGCATAAGAAATACAAAACATCGTCTGGAAGAACATTTTTATAAATTCATGTGATCTAAAACAGGCAACCGTTCTGCGAGTCACGGAGTTTAAAACAGGAGGCGTTTCATTTGCAATTTCATTACAGGCCGGTGCGGGTTGTGTTGAAATTAAAATAGGAGCGCGCAGGTTCTTAATCAAATCAAAGCGATTCCTTATAAAATCCCTGGCCATTACGTGGTGAAAACTGTGGTATGAATGGAAAACACATGAATA
>CM060298.1:440042-442542 GCA_030684275.1 Acipenser oxyrinchus oxyrinchus | reverse complement strand
GTTCGCCTCCCCTAATAAGGGGTCAGCAGCAGTTTTTGTGGTTATTTGCTACGATTAGCAGGTCACGCGTTGATCTCTGCATCGTCTCTTTAGTTCACTCAGCGGAAGCCAGCCTCCCGCAGCAACTGTTCAAAGATGCGCTGCGCTGCGCAGAATCTGCACAGATTTCTGTGCTTGGAGTAGAGTGACGTCACGCAGCAGCCCTCGAAGAACGCGCATCTCCGTTATTCTGTGCAGATCTGCGCTATAAGAACACGACCAATGACATGCCAGAGACGCTCGCTCTGGGTCCCGCCTCCAGACAGGCAATCTGTTAGCTCTGATTTGCGGATGTCTGTTTTGATGGACAGTCCCCAATACTACCCGGTTCTCGATATGTTTTCGAATCCCAGTAGGTTGGACGGCGCCTACATATTTGTAACGTTTAGTCATTAAAGTGGGCGAAGAGAAAAAAAAAAAACCACCACATTGTCTCTCAGGGCTGGGGTCTGCATGTCTAAGTAAGATATGGTAATAAATCGAATCTTCCCAAATTGATATAGTTTACCCTTATACCACAGATAAAACATAATGTTCTGTGCCTGTCTTAGTGGTCTTAATATTTATTAGCAAAATGAGGAGTTTGCTACACAAATATAATGTGAGGACTACAGTACATGTAGCATAGAATGATGTGATGATGACCCATTGATCATTTTGTTGATCAATATCCACTTGGTGACAATAAACTGTGCATGTTTACAGCAAGAAAAAAAAGCAAACAGAAAATTCTGTAAACCGGTAACTTACGCAGCAAAGGTGGTGCAACGACCCCTCTGCTGGCTGAATGTGAAACTGCAGGCCCTGCGATATGATTATTTATAAACACCCTCAGTGTAAATACGATGACGTACCGTGTCAGAGCCGAGCTGACGTCATTGACGGGGTACAATGCAGGTGGACGCAGTTTCCTCTGCCTTTCTTCCTCCGGGCTTCCCTGAATACGCATAAACCACATTAAAATACAATACAGTGCATTATAAATTTACGACAGACAGCAGCGAGGCACCACCTGTCTTATTATTATTAGCAGCCCATATTGTGAAGAACCGTTGAGAGCCACGGCCAAGCTGGCTGCATAAAGGACTACAACACCCGTCAGTCCTCGCCGTAACTGCTGATGCAGAAGCATTCTGGGATTTGTAGTTTGTAGCGCGGCGCTTTCAGGTGCAATGTAGTGTCACGGTTTATCATGCTGGTGTACAGTAAAGCATACTTATATAAGCAAGTACAGCACAAGCACATGAAACAATGCCTTATACAGTAAATACAATAATAATAATAATAATAATAATAATAATAATAATAATAATAATAAAGTAGGATTTTAGGTCAGCCAAATGTTAATGTATAGTTGAGAATGCATAATATAAGTACTTCTAAGCTTTTGCAGTAGCAAAGGGAGTTAAACATTGTACGATTAACTGTGCACAGACCTAGTTTAGTACTAACAGGAAGCCTAGCTTAACCACAAGCTGTCTGCATAGAGCAGAACAGGAAGCCTTAGCTAAACCACAAACTGTGCACGTGACAGGCTGAACTCAGAAACAGAGTCAAACAACTTCAGAGGGCAAGAAGGAACTTTCTAGAAGGTTCCTGCCCTTGTTACAGGTGGAGACCGGCCCTTGACAAGCACATGAAACAATGCCTTATACAGTAAATATAATAATAATAATAATAATAATAATAATAATAATAATAATAATCACTTAAAACAAAATTGCATTTTGCTTTCACAATAGGGAAGTTTGTGTTTTGTGAAGTTTGTGTTTTGTTCTAACATGAGAGGAAGCAATAACAAACCACTAACAAGAAGAAGAAGAATATTTGACTTCATATTTTTTAAAGTAATAATAAACTACTGGAGGGAGCCCCCTTTCTCTTAGGGGGGTGAGGGAGGGAGGGAGCAGTTCAGTCTCCGTGCCTCAAGCCTGCCCTGGACTGGAGGGAGCCCCCTTTCTCTTAGGGGGGGGTGAGGGAGGGACGGAGGGAGGGAGCAGTTCAGTCTCCATGCCTCAAGCCTGCCCTGGACTGGAGGGAGCCCCCTTTCTCTTAGGGGGGGTGAGGGAGGGAGGAGAGCAGTTCAGTCTCCGTGCCTCAAGCCTGCCCTGGACTGGAGGGAGCCCCTTTCTCTAGGGGGTGAGGGAGGGAGGGAGCAGTTCAGTCTCCGTGCCTCAAGCCTGCCCTGGACTGGAGGGAGCCCCTTTCTCTTAGGGGGAGGGAGGGAGGGAGGGAGCAGTTCAGTCTCCATGCCTCAAGCCTGCCCTGGACTGGAGGGAGCCCCTTTCTCTTAGGGGGTGAGGGAGGGAGGGAGGGAGCAGTTCAGTCTCCATGCCTCAAGCCTGCCCTGGACTGGAGGGAGCCCCTTTCTCTTAGGGGGTGAGGGAGGGAGGGAGGGAGCAGTTCAGTCTCCATGCCTCAAGCCTGCCCTGGACTGGAGGGAGCCCCTTTCTCTTAGGGG
>CM060298.1:402542-435042 GCA_030684275.1 Acipenser oxyrinchus oxyrinchus | reverse complement strand
CAGAACCTGGATCATGTCTTCTGTAGGAAATGAGACAGTGGAGATGGCAGCGCTCGGTCGACCCTTCCAGCTGGGAATGTTGTATGACTGCCGGAAGGATTCTCTTATTCCAGGTAGATATTAAAATCATCAGTCATTTTCACTTGTTGATCAACTAATAATGACTATGAGAATAATGTTAGAAAATGGTCCTGGTGGACAAAGGCCATCACTGCATGTGTCTGCTTGGGCTGACGGGATGCAGTGAGGGGACACAGTCCTTGCTGATTTGATCTCCAGTCATGGTCGACAACACTTGCACAGAAGCACAATGCTAGGAGGATTAAAGCAGAGGATTAAAGCCGCTGCTCTAAAATATAAGCATGTAAATGTTTGAGACTTTAGTCATTCATCCTGATTGCATTACAGGCATCACACTGTGGGATCCACAGGAACTGAAAAAGGACACTGAAGAGCGTTCCCAGCCTAAAACAGAGTTCAGTGTCACGGCCTCAGACTCCATTGAAGACAAAGCTTCTGCTTTAAAGGCGTCTGCTGCACTGAAGGCAAGTCTACTGGGGGGTTTGGTTGAGATCGAAGGAGCTGCTAAATACTTCAACGACACAAAGAAATCTCAAAAGCAATCCAGAGTCACTCTAACGTACCACACAACAACACGATACGTGCAACTGACTATGAAACATTTGGGCAAAGGGAAAGTATCTCATCCCAACGTGTTTGAGGACGGTACAGCAACCCATGTGGTCACAGCTGTGCTGTACGGAGCTGATGCATACTTTGTATTTGACCGTGAGGTCTCCACAGATGAGAAACAACAACACATAGAGGGGAATATGAAGGTAGCTATAAACAAACTAAAAGCAATTACTATTGAAGGAGAAGGCTCGCTTGACATGACAGACACAGAGATGGATGATGTTAAAAAGTTTAGTTGCACATTTCACGGTGATTTCCGACTGGGATCCAATCCATCTACTTTCCAAGATGCTGTTGAAGTCTACAAAACCCTTCCGAAGCTGCTTGGGGACAATGGAGAGCATGCAGTGCCTGTCAAGGTCTGGCTGTACCCATTAATGAAGTTAGACTCCAAGGCAGCCAGGCTTGTACGAAACATTAGTGACCAGTTGGTTACATGTTCACAGACAGCTTTAGAGCAGTTACATGCAGTTGAAATGCAATGCAATGACATGATAGAAGACATTGTTCCCCAAACATTTCCTGAGGTCAAGGAGAAGATCCAACAGCTGAAACAAACGAATCAGCAGTACAAGCTGAGTTTCATGAGACAGTTAGCAAGTGTGCTGCCAGCCATCCGCGGCGGTGGGCAAGAGGAAGGAGTGCTGGCAGAGGTTTTACAACACAATGAAGAGTCTCCTTTTAACACAAAGTGTCTTAATGTGTGGCTGGACAACAAACAGAAAGAAATGAACGCAGTCAGAGGGTATCTTAAGAAATTGAAGGAAAATCAAATCAAAGTCCTGTCATCAGGGAATGAGCTAGAAGAAGTACTGTTCGACCCTGAAGTTGAGAAAGTTGTTTGCTTTACATTCACCTCACTGCATGAACCTGAACCCTATCTACAAGATCTTCACAACTATCAAGTGAACGTCCCTCACAGTGTAACACCTGATCAATATACCCAGCAACACATACAGAATTGGGTGTCCAATGAATCTATCCAGAAGATGAAAATGAGTTTGAAAGTATTCCTTGAGTTAGTAACAGTCAACAAGGACAATGAAGAAACAAAGTTCCTTGTAACTTCAAAACCAGATGAGAAGTTTCCAGGAGCTTGCATTCTTCTGTATGAAAATGGATCTGACAGCACATATTTTGAGCCCTCATCTAAACCGGACACCCCTGAGGTTTGTGGTGTGACACACGACAGTGTGACTCTGAAGCTGATCCCTCTCAGTAGTGATGCTAATAATAAAGTGACATGCAGAGTGGAATATAAATGCACTGATCAGAAGGATTGGAAAATTAAAACAAACACACCCACTGTATCAGGCTTACAAGCAAACACTGACTATCAGTTTAGATACACAGCAGTGGGCATGCTGGGATATCCTGTGAGCAGTGACACCACCAGCAGTGTGAAGACTCTTCCAACAAGTGCACCTGGCACACCTTCAAAACACAAGGTAACACCATCTTCCATAACGATAACCTGGGAGAAGCCTTCTGTCACTGGAGACGGGGTCACTATACATGGGTACAAGATTGAATACAGAAGCAATGAGGCCAGCAAATGGACAGAAACAACAACTGATAAAGAAGAATACACTTTGGAAGGTCTGGATAAGAAAACATCCTACAGAATCAGAGTTTCCTGTAACTGTGGAGATCTCGGCTCAAGCGCAGCTAGTGAGGAGGCTGTGATAAAAACAGCACTTCAGATGAAAATTGAAAAGGACCGCACACTGTGCACCAAGATAAAAACAACAGGGAATCCTAGTATTTACAAGCTTACATTAAAAAAACAGACATCTGGACATTTCCACAAACTTGTCTTTGGAACAAAGACACTCAGTGTGATAAACAGAACCATCATGGTCCTCGGAGCGACTGGATCAGGGAAAACCACACTCATCAATGGGATGATCAACTACATCCTGGGTGTGGAATGGGAAGATGACTTCAGATACAAGCTGATAGATGAAGAAACCAACAGATCACAAGCTCACAGTCAGACATCTGAAATCACTGCCTATCAGATCTATCATAAAGAAGGATTCAAGGTTCCACACTCCCTCACTATTATAGACACACCCGGGTTTGGAGACACCAAAGGCATCCAGCAAGACAAACTGATCACTGAAAAGATCAGAGAGTTTTTTTCTACCCCAAATGGCATTGACAGTATTGATGCAGTGTGCTTTGTAGTCCAGGGTGCTTTAGCACGTCTCACACATACACAGAAATATATCTTTGATTCAATTCTCTCCATTTTTGGGAAAGACATTGAAAACAATATTCAATTACTTGTCACTTTTGCTGATGGAAAGGCCCCTCCTGTTTTAGAAGCCATCAATGCTGCTGGTGTGCCTTGTCCTAAGAGTGACAAAGGTGTTCCTGTGCATTTCAAATTCAATAATTCAGTCCTGTTTGAGCCTAATGCAGGAGGCAGTGAAGATGGTTTTGACAGAATGTTCTGGAAAATGGGTTCAACCAGTATGAGAAACTTCTTTAACAATTTAAATAGAATGGAGACAAGAAGTTTGCAGCTGACAAAGGAAGTTCTTGCTGAGAGAAAACAGCTGCAGGTTTCTGTTGAAGGATTGCAACCAATGATCAGAGTTGGTTTGAGTAAACTGGATGAAATAAGAGAAACACAGGCTGCACTGGAACATCACAAGCATTGTATGGAGGCAAATGAAGACTTTGAGTATGAAGTGGAGATTACAGTGTCGATAAAGAAAGATATCAGTGGCACGGGAACGTTTACAACCAACTGCCACAAATGTAACTTCACATGTCATTATCCCTGTGCTATTGCAAATGATAATGAAAAGATAGGGTGTGCTGCAATGACTAATGGGTACTGTAGTGTCTGCCCTGGTAAATGTTTCTGGAATGTACATTTCAACATAACGTACACATGGGTGTATGAAACTAAAAAAGAAAAGAGAACATACGAGAACCTGAAAAAGCAATATGAGGAAGCAATGGGGAAAACGATGAATGCAGAGGAAATAGTGAAAACCCTTGAGCAGGAATTCAGTGCTGTTAAAGACCAGGTTCTGGATCTAATTGAACAATTATCAAAGAGTCTCTCTCGACTTGATGAGATTGCCCTACGTCCAAACCCACTCGCAACTCCAGATTACATTGACCTGCTGATCCAGTCTGAGGAACAAGAAGCCAATCCTGGGTTTAAAGAACGCATTCAGTCATTACACCAAGTCAGGGAGGAGGCGGTGATACTGCAGAAGGTTGCCAAGGGGGGGCTGCTTCCAAGGAAAAAGAAACAAAGTAAGGAAGCAGGTAAAGGGCTCTTTGCAAACATCAAAAGCTGGTTTACATGGGACAACAAAACAAAAAATATACCCTAGCTTATATCAATCTGTTTTTCCTATTAAAAATACCTGGTTTGTAGGTGACCTATTAATTCCACACTGTATCCTGTGGAAATTCAACTGAATTATTTCAACTATTGTAGGAACAATTCAATAATTGATAATTTAGAGTTTATCTGGGTTGATTATTCTCTTATTAAAAAATATGTACTTGACGTGTTACAAAGATGGATGATTTACTATGAACACACATACACACACACTAGACACAAGGAATGTTTAATCAATAGTAGTATTTTAAGTACACAAATATTAAACAGAAATCAGAAAAGTCAGAAAGTAAATTCTAAGCACAAAACACAAGTCAAAGCTTTCACTCTGCTTTCCAGGCAGCTAGCAGGGCCATTGAAATCTGACACAGCCTATCTCCTCTCACAGAAAGCAGCAGCTATCAGCAGCATGAGCAGGCTGTGACGTAGCTAGCAGCTTGCTGACACACACACGCCCACATTCACACACAGCCTAGACTGAAATGGTGCAGAAAACCATCACATTAAGCTTATTTATGGTATATAGATTAAGATGAATATAGCAAGCTTAATTTAAAAAAAAATTCTTCATACAACGAGGTAGATTACTTATAGTTACTTCATCAAGTTTCACAAAAAGTTATTTCACACGCAAAGTGTGCAAACTAAATAATTAACAGTTCAATTCTATGTGCATGTGTTACAATTAATTAATTTAGTTCCATGAAAGGAAAATGCTACTGGAAATTATACTCAACTATTCCTTGTAGCTTAGATTTTTGGGTCTGCTGGTTTGGAAATTCAATTTGTTGAAGTGTCCAGTACAAAGGCTCTCCTCTCAGCAACAAAGTCTTCAATCCCCACATTGGATCAAACAACTGCAACAAAGTTTCCAATCCTCGACCGAATCAACAAACAACTGCAACAAAGTTTCCAATCCTCGACCGAATCAACAAACAACTGCAACAAAGTTTCCAATCCTCGACTGAATCAACAAACAACTGCAACAAAGTTTCCAATCCTCGACCGAATCAACAAACAACTGCAACAAAGTTTCCAATCCTCGACCGAATCAACAAACAACTGCAACAAAGTTTCCAATCCTCGACCGAATCAACAAACAACTGCAACAAAGTTTCCAATCCTCGACCGAATCAACAAACAACTGCAACAAAGTTTCCAATCCTCGACCGAATCAACAAACAACTGCAACAAAGTTTCCAAGTGTCACAGACGGTCCTGGCATGTCCCTTTTGTGCTCTACAGTAAGCCCAGTGCACGAACAGTCCACTCACAGGAGTTTAAAACATCTCTGTCCTCCTTTTATTATTTGTTTATTTAGCAGACGCCTTTATCCAAGGCGACTTACAGAGACTAGGGTGTGTGAACTATGCATCAGCTGCAGAGTCACTTACAATTACGTCTCACCCGAAAGACGGAGCACAAGGAGGTTAAGTGACTTGCTCAGGGTCACACAATGAGTCAGTGGCTGAGGTGGGATTTGAACCGGGGACCTCCTGGTTACAAGCCCTTTTCTTTAACCACTGGACCACACAGCCTCCTCCTTAAATGTCTCCCCTGAGTTTAAGAGTGTGCTCAGAGCAATATAAAGTATGTGGAATCTGACACAATCCTTGGGATATTGCAGGAAGTTGCCGGGGGTCTGCTTTAGGTGGAAAACAAAGTAAACTGGAAGCAGGTAAAGGGATCTTTACAGACATCAAAGGCTGGTTTACAGGGGGCAAAAACCCTGATAAAACCTAGGTTATATAAATCTGGTTTTCCAATGTAAAATACCTGGTTTGTACATTACCTAATAATAACACACTGTACCTAGATAAATTCAACTGAATTATTTAAACTATTAATTTCTTTAACTCCTAGCTATATGAATAAATAAGCTTTTAGAGCAGTCAGTAAAACAATGCAAGTGCTTTGTATTGTGATTTTGTTAAAGGGATTTGGATACATTACTTTGACTTTCTTGTTATGCATCATATTGTGTATTCATTCATATCTGTGAGAATATTTATTATACACAACAAAATAATGCATTGTTGTGCAGAGTAAAGATGAGTAAAAGCAGGTACAATATCAGTAATGCCACCAGAACAGCCTGTTTAGAATATAGATCATTTCTGATGCCATCCTTTATTAAGAACTGCATCACCCAAACAGACTGATTAGAGCATTTTGTAGGACAGTAAATCAGTCATTTGCTTTTGTTGTAAAACCTTTTTATTAGGCTAATAGTTATAACTGTGTTACTGCTTTGCAACAGTGAAAGAGACTTTGATTGTACTTTCTCACTGGTGAAATATGGCTTTCATTTTAACATTTTTAATACAGGTAGCTTATTTGATTTCTTTTTTTATTAAACAAATGTATCAATGTCGTTTAAACTGTCTTTGTTAATCAATTTTAAATAAATACATTTGTGAGTTTCTCATATGCGAGTTGAAGTTATTTATGTTTAAGACCTAACACTTTGCCACTCTTAAAACCAACTCTATCAAGCTGAAAAACGCAGAACACATGTATATTCAATACTCAAAAAAACAACAGAAAGCACTGCTCTTAAAGCTAAGTGTTAACAACTGCCCATTGCTGTACTCAAAACACAAAGCAATGTTCTTAAAAGCTAACTACAAAACCTAAAACACAAAGTACTGCTCTTACAAGTATTACTAATAATCAGCAATTACAATATACACAACATCACTGTTATTACAAATATTAGTAACTACCTGACACAAAGAGTACGTAATAATTAATATACTAATATTTCACCAATAAAATTTTGTAAAAAATAAAATTAAAAAAACAGGTTTAAAAACCTCGTATTTTATTTCCTACGCCACACGCAACGATCCTGGCTCAATGCCATTGACTTCACATGGATCTCTTGACATTAAAAGCAAGAGGATTGCGAGTCTGCTGACTTATTGAACTCACCTCCGGAGTGCTGGTGCCTCCGCACACGGGAACATGTTCCAGTCGGTCCATGTCCTTGTTTTCTTGACGGGTGACTTTCATTCCCGTCCTCTCTCTGTCTCTGTCTCTGTCTCTGTCTCTATCTCTATCTCTATCTCTCTCTGTCTTTGTCTGTCTCTTTCTCTGTCTATCTCTCTCTCTGTCTATCTCTGTCTCTATCTCTATCTCTCTCTCTGTCTATCTCTTTCTCTGTCTATCTCTCTCTCTGTCTCTATCAATTCAAATTCAAAGGTTGCTTTATTGGCATGACCATTATTTACAGTATTGCCAAAGCAATGTATACACAGTACATCATCTGAACATTAAATAGACAATAGCACTGATGAGAATAATAATGATAATAATAATGGTAAACAAATATAAATAACAAATATCTCTCTCTCTCTATCTCTTCCTCTATCTCTCTCTCTCTCTTCCTCTATCTCTCTCTGTCTCTATCTCTGTCTGTCTATATATCTCTCTCTATCTCTCTCTCTGTCTCTATCTCTATGTCTCTCTCTCTCTATCTATATATCGCTGTCTATCTCTCTCTCTGTCTCTATCTCTCTCTTTATCTCTATCTCTTCCTCTATCTCTCTCTGTCTGTCTGTCTCTCTGTCTATATTTCTGTCTATCTCTCTATCTCTCTCTGTCTGTCTGTCTCTGTCTATATTTCTGTCTCTCTCTCTCTATCTATATATCGCTGTCTATCTCTCTCTGTCTCTATCTCTTCCTCTATCTCTCTCTCTCTGTCTCTATCTCTCTCTTCTCGACGGTTGGGATGCACGAACTCCAGTGGCTCGTGCAGGTTTGAATTTGAAAAAAAAAAAACTGACCGCAGTGTCCGCGTGACCAGTGTCCCGTGCTGCGCCACATTCTTACCAGGACTGAAAACAATCATCACAATTGAATATATAATACGAACAATAATATTGGTGTTTATCAAAATAATTAAAACAATGAAGTCATCGAGAAAGCGTTTTTTTTTGGTTCTTTGTTTTAACTCTCCGGCTTGTTTCGGGGAGTTGTTGGGGTGTCAAACTCCTGGAGGGTCGCAGTGTCTTCTGGCTTTCCTTCCACCCCGATCTCTAATTTTTTTAATTATTTGATTACACATTTAACACTTCCCTCCAGGCTTCGTAATAAGAGTGGGAAAGGGTTTCAAATTAATTCCCAATGAGATGCAGCAAAAGCCGATGATGTCTGTTGAATCCGTTCTGATGTTTTAAAGCCGGGTCCACCACACCTGAGCGATCACTTGCGAGCAATTACTTGTACATTTCATCTACATTTCTAACTAACAAGGTGAAGTAGTTTTTTGGGGTTTTTTTTGTTTTTGACAACCGAGTTGACACATTTGTTGTTGTTGTTTTTTTTTCTTTTTCTCCCGTGTCTACAAGTTTAGAATCGTATTTATTTTATTTATTTATTTTTTTGGACAACCGAGGTGACACAGGTCGTCATGTCTCCAATAATTAACGAGGAAGAGTTGGCGGTTATTGTTTTTTCAATTGTTATTTTAAATGTCACATTCCCTAAAGAAAACATAAAAAAACAAAGCCGCGGAAAAGCTGGAAGAAAACGTTTAATTTTACCGCCGAAAATTAGAGCTTCTTAATCTGCAAGCCGCGCAGTCAGCATTATAAGAACCAATCAGAGTTGGCGAATTGCCACGTGATCGCCTGCGTCTGCAGCAGCAGCTCAGCTGGTTGCAGGCAAGTCCGCGTATAACCGACCCGGTTGCATGCAACTAAATTGCGCAACTGATCGCTCAGGTGTGGACCCAGCTTAAAAATCAATGTTACATGTTGCTAGTGGCGTGACTGCAGTCTAGTGGTCACTTGTGGAAATTGAATTCTGTGTCATATTACATATGGAGGGGTGCAATCTTACTGCCATGCAAGTGAAGACTGTGACGTCACTGCCGCAGCCTATTATCCATTAGTGTTGCAGCTCAAGGTTTCTAGCTGTCAGTGTGGATAGTTTTGGAACAAGAAAACATAAATGTTTTAAAAAAACCCTAACACTCAGCTGTTTGTTTAAAAAAACAAACAGACATTTTTTGAATTCAGTAGACATTTTTTGAATTCAGTATAGGTGTGTGTAATTAAACCTGTGAAGGGAGGCCCAGAGCTGTGTGCTTTACATTTGAACCTGTTAGAAACGACCGCTGTAGTGGCTGAGCTGGGATTTGAACCTCCGGGGATCTAGATCCCTTTCTCTAACCGCTGGAGCCACCCTGTCCAGTTTATATTATTAAAAAAATAAAATAAATAAGGTTTAGGAACTGGGTAAATTTATTTATTGATAGATTAAACACCAGACCTCTAAATAAACCTTTGTTGAGAATCGTGGGAAAAAAACTCCAAAAGCACACCCACCCACACAATGAAAAGTCAGGACAGAGGCAGCAGATATTTCTGTTTTGTTTTTTATGTCAAGACACAAAAAGAGGCAATCAAGAAATGACCAACATGTAAAAACAGCTTTTTTTTTGTTTGTTTTTTGTGTTTGTTTTTTTGTTACAGGTAATTATATAAAAAAAAGGCCAAGATTTTTTTTTTTTTTTGTTTTGTTTCTTTTTGTAATCTTCTGGCTACTATCTGAAAGAACTAAATTTACAATTGAGCTCAAAAACTTGGCTAGGTCAATCCTTGCATTTCATTCCAAAAACAGAGGCTCTCCCCCCCCCCACCCCAAAAAAAAAAAAACATACAGCACTCCCCTCCTTTCTCACTCACTCACTCATTCCCCCTCTTCTCAGAGACAACTTTCTGCAAATTACAGAACAAAATATCATCCAACCTCTGAAAAAAAAAATTTTTCTTTTCTAAACTGCTTAGAAAGACTCCAATATATATTTCAAATAAGTAGCTTTTAAAACGAGAGAGAGAGAGAGAGAGAGAGCGAGAGAGAGGAGGGGAAACATCAGGGAAGGTAAGATGATGGAAAAAGACTGAACAATTTTTTCTCTCCCGAAAGTCAACACTTTGGCGTACAGAAAAGAATAAAACGAAACGAAACCAGATAGTCCTCCCTTCTCCCATTCTGTGTGTTTTTTGTTTTTAAACAGTTCCCTTCTGTCAAGACGATATCCAACAAGGTCTCCCAAAAAAAAAAAAAATCTACCAAAAAAAATAATAAATGCATATTCCTTTTATGAAGAAAAAAAATTGAAGCACACAAGATTTAACAAAATAAAACCTTGCTTCAATTTTTTGTCCTATGAGAGAAAAAAAAACCTACAAAAACAAAATCACACACAAAAAAAACAAACTGAAAAATCTATTACTTCAGTCCTCCCAAATCAAACGAGCGAAGCTTGGGACGGCAGACGCATTTATAAAAGACAACTTTGCAACACTGTATTGTGAATGGAAACAAAAGCTTGTCTTCTTCCTCCTCCTCATTTCCCAGAGAGATCGCACAGTGCTTGTGGAAGCGAGAGAGCGAGAGAGAGAGAAAGGAGAGAGAGAGAGAATCCCATCACCGGAATTCTCTCCTTTCAATTTGTCTTGAATATTTCCATCTCATGCTGTTATTTAAAAAAACAAGTGCTTTTTTTTATTTTAAGAAATCCATTTCTTAATTAGTATTAATTAATAGCATTTATTAATTAATAGCATAATATATAAACAGGCGAGAGTTGTGATGACATCACCCTCGTCCAAGTAGATTTTTTTCACTTTAATTGTATTTAAGATGAGGAGGAGGAGGAGGAGGAGGAGGAAGAGGGAAGTTGAAGTAGTAATAAAAATAAAAGATTGAAAAAGCATCGTTGTATTTAATGACAGTAAAAACACACGCTGTGGGCAGCTCTGTACAAAAAAAACAAACAAAACAAAGCAAAGCAAATAAGTTTGTTGTTTTTAGTTCATTATCAAAAACAACCAATGGTAAAAAAAAAAAAAAAGTGCTTTCCTCTCTCTCTCTCTCTCTCTCTTCTAGAACAACACAGTCACCATCTTCATTGTTATAGTAATAATTGTAATAGCGATACAAAATGAAGTTGAAAAACGTCTCTCTCTCCGCTCTTGTGTGTTTGGAGAGGGGGTGCTGCGGCCCCCACTTTGCCCCCCCAACCCCCCCTCTGTTTTTGGGGTGATCTCACTGGGGGAGGGTTTGGGGTAACAGGAAGTCGTGGCCCGAGACGTTACTGGCCGTCAGATTTTGCCTTCTTTGGACCGGAGGGTTTCCTGAAAGAAAAAATTTTTTTTACACACATGGCAAAATAAATACTTATTATTTATTTCTTAGCAGACGCCCTTATCCAGGGCGACTTACAATTGTTACAAGATATCACATTATTTTTACATACAATTCCCCATTTATACAGTTGGGTTTTTACTGGAGCAATCTAGGTAAAGTACCTTGCTCAAGGGTACAGCAGCAGTGTCCCCCCACCTGGGATTGAACCCACGACCCTCCGGTCAAGAGTCCAGAGCCCTCACCACTACTCCACACTGCTGCCCTATTGTAAACCGCACAAGACACACACAGACTTCTCTCTCTCGCTCTCTCTCAACTGAACCTCACACTTCTTTCTGTAAATTCCATTAGTAAAATAAAGCAGCATCTCTCTGTGGCAGTGCTGACTCACACTTCAGGGGATGAGGAGACCGGTCTCTTCACTGCTGGCTTGGCAGCCGAACCGTCTTTACTGGACTCTGCAAAACACAAACAATGTAGGGTTTTTAAAAGAAAGAAAGAAAGAAAGAAAGAAAGAAGTGGGGAGGAGTGAGAGGAGAAAGACAGAAGAGGAGGAGAGAAAGAGACAAAGAAAGGAGGGGAGGACAAAGAGAGGAGTAGAGAATGACAGAAAGGGGAGGAGTGAAAGGAGAAACAGGAGCCAGAGAGACAAAGGAGAGGAAAGAAAGAAAGAAAAGAGGAGTGAGACAGAAAGGAGGGAAGAAGTGAGAAGACAAAGAAAGGAAGGGAGGAGAAACACAGAAAAGAGGATGAGAAAGACAAAGAAAAAAAGGAGGCGTGAGGAGAAACACAGAAGAGGAGAAATGGAAAGAAAGGAGAAGACAAAAAGAAGACAGACAGACAGACAGACAGGACGGAGGGTAGTGAGAGAGGTCAGCGTACCTTGCAGCCACCGGACCTGCGTGGCGGGCCCGTATCCCTTCTCGTTGCGCGCGGCGATGCGGAAGATGATGGCCGGCTTGGTGGTGTAGTCGATGTGTGCGTTGGACAGGCTGGAGGACTGCACCAGGCAGGAGGGGCTGGGCCCAAGAGTACACCGCATGATGAACGCCAGCTGGGCCGGGACGACGCCTTGGGCTCCCCAGCCTGGCTGCTCTGGATCGCCAGGTACACGGAGTACTCGATGATCTTCCCAGAGGTGACGGAGGGGGGCTCCCAGGTCAGGTGAGCTCCGTCCGGGCTCTGAGAGGAGGAGAGGAGAGGAGAGGAGGAGGAGAGAGGGTGAGAGAGAGGAGAGGGAGGGGGAGAGAGGAAGAGAATTTAAAATCATGTTACACCAGTGACAAAAGGTCACACACACACACACACACACACACAGAGCTCAATACCAGAAATAGCATTTATGTTGCATATATATATATATATATATATATATATATATATATATATATATATATATATATATATATATATATATATATATATAAATTCTCTCTCTCTCAATAATCATAATGATTGGATAAGCAGATGAAAACAGAGGTGTGACACACACAGATTGAGGTACGCTTCCCCAGACCCTAACAAATGAAACAACGTCTCCTAAATAAAGTTTCTAACAAGTTTCATGATGAACCCCCTATATCCCCACAATCTGATGCGATCAATAACTTGTACTAAATAACTCGTCACCCCTCCCTCCTCCTCCTCCTCCACTCCTCCCTCCTCAGAGGGGAGGCCCTCCTCAGTCACACCCTGACCTTGCTGATCTTGATGGCGCAGGGGCCCCTGGGAACCCGGCAGGCAGGTCTTGAAGCGGAGATCTCGCTGAAGGAGCCATGCCGCATGGCGTTCATTCCAGCCACGCGGAACTTGTACGCCGTGCCGGGCTGCAGCTCCAGCTTCTTCAGCTGGTTGTAATCCGGGACGGGAGCCGAGTCATCCTGAGAGAGAGAGAGACAGAGAGAGCGAGTGTATCAGTGTGTCTCTCTGTGTGTGTGTGTGTGTGTGTGTGTGAGGATGTATCAGTGTGCGTCTCTCTGTATATGCGTGTGTGTCAGTGTGTGTCTCTCTGTATCTGTGTCAGTGAGTGTGTGTTTATCAGTGTGTGTGTCTGTGTATGGAGGTGCGTGTGTGTGTCAGTGTGTATATCAGTGTGTGTGCAGTGTGTCAGTGTGTATATCAGTGTGTGTGTGTGTGTGTGTGTGTGTGTGTGTGTGTGTGTGTGTGCTTGGCAGTGTCACTCACGTCTCCGGCGGGCGTGTCGTCTGCGGGCAGGTAGAAGTGAGTCACCACCATGTTGGTGGTCTTGATGACCCCCACGTCAAACCACTGGTTCTCCTTCTTCACTGGGGGCCTGGGGGCGGGGCAGGGGCAGGGCCTGCTTCTACAGAGGGGGCACACAGAGGTTCAGTTTAATACCGCAATCCTGTTTCACCCAGTCCAGGTTTTACTGCTACCAGCTTGATCAGCCCCCAGTGTGTCTAGCTCAGGTGTGTCTGATTATTAAACTCCCAGTGAAACCAGGAACAGATCATACCGCTGTGCAGCGGGAGTCTGATTCCCAGCCCTGAAATGCTCAAATGAATTTACAACAGCTACACTGATAACTAACACTGCAACATCACTACTAGCAACACAACTGCGTAACTATATACTACAGCAAGACTGCTTACTACAGTATCACCATTACATTACTATAACACAACAGATCACACAAATTCTGCTGCTAAGAGGAATGTCTCCCCCCAGTGTTGGTGTCTGGGAAGCCCCCGTGCCCCTTTCCCCCCCGCAGTCTTTACCCCGGCTGCAGACTCAATCCCATTGGCTACGTCTGCGAGGGCAGCGGCTGCCTGCATCTTCGCTGGCTGGCCACGCCACGCCACAGGAACGGGAACGGAGGAGCGAAGGAGCTGGAGGGGCCAGACCTGGGAGACGAGGACACGACGCAAAATCAGTGAAAAAGGAACAGTGAAAATATATATATAAAACGATTAGTCTCCACTCCCTCCCTCCCTCCACACTACCCCCTCCCCTCTCCCCCACACTACCCCCTCACCCCCACACTAACCCCTCCCTCTCCCCACACTACCCCTCCCTCTCTCCCCTCCCCACTACCCCTCCCTCTCCTCCCTCCCCACACTCCCTCCCTCCCCACACTACCCCTCCCTCTCTCCTCCCCACACTACCCCTCCTCTCTCCCTCCCCACACTACCCCCTCCCTCTCTCCCCACACTACCCCTCCCTCTCCCTCCCCACACTCCCTCCCTCCCTCTCCACTCACTCTCGCTGGGCGGTGTTGCCCCCGCTGGCAGCAGTCCCGCCACGGCCCTGGTGACGGCGCTGGCGAGCTCGCTGTGCCCGTTGCTCTCGCTGGCCGGGTCGTTCAGGCTGTCTGCCGGCGCCAGGCCCTCGGTGGGCAGGGCTGCCTGGGACTGGCTCTGCTGCGCTGCTGCTGCTGCTGCTGCTGCTGCAGCGGCTGCCTGTGCCTGCGCCTGCGCCTCCTGCAGCTGGTGCTGCTGCTGCACCAGAGCGGCCAGCTCCTGTTGGGTCAGCACGATAGGAATGGTGGTGGAGACCGGGGTGTGCTGACCGTCCTGCCCTGTGGACGAGGAGGAAGGGGTTTGAAGAGTTAAAATGAAGAAACTTCCACTGGAAATGACAGACGCCGAGAAAGAGTCGTCATAATAATAATAATAATAATAATAATAATAATAATAACAACAACGGTCACTCACTCATCACTGCCTGCTGTGCGGCCTGCAGCACTGCCTGGATCGCCAGGGTCTGGGCCTCTTCTGTGGCGGCTGCCTGCTGCTGCTCTCAGGCGGCCGTGACGGCCAGCTCCTCGGGGGTGAGGCCCGTCACCATCAGCGTGGCCCCTCCCGTGGCCTGGCCCTCCGACATCAGCTCCTGGGGAGAGACAGCGATCCACGCCGGCCAGGACACGGACCCCGCCTCCCGCCTTCCTGGCTCTGGGGATCAAGGACTGCTGATATGAATCTTGCACTGTAACCCTGAATCAAGGACTGCTGATATGAATCTTGCACTGTAACCCTGAATCAAGGACTGCTGATATGAATCTTGCACTGTAACCCTGAATCAAGGACTGCTGATATGAATCTTGCACTGAAACCTTGAATCAAGGACTGCTGATATGAATCTTGCACTGTAACCCTGAATCAAGGACTGCTGATATGAATCTTGCACTGTAACCCTGAATCAAGGACTGCTGATATGAATCTTGCACTGAAAACTTGAATCAAGGACTGCTGATATGAATCTTGCATTGTAACCCTGAATCAAGGACTGCTGATATGAATCTTGCACTGAAACCTTGAATCAAGGACTGCTGATATGAACCTTGCACTGTAACCCTGAATCAAGGACTGCTGATATGAACCTTGCACTGTAACCCTGAATCAAGGACTGCTGATATGAATCTTGCACTGTAACCCTGAATCAAGGACTGCTGATATGAATCTTACACTATGATAGGAGGCAGTGTGGTCCAGTGGTTAAAGAAAAGGTCTTGTAACCAGGAGGTCCCCGGTTCAAATCCCACCTCAGCCACTGACTCATTGTGTGACCCTGAGCAAGTCACTTCACCTCCTTGTGCTCCGTCTTTCGGGTGAGACGTAATTGTAAGTGACTCTGCAGCTGATGCATAGTTCACACACCCTAGTCTCTGTAAGTCGCCTTGGATAAAGGCGTCTGCTAAATAAACTAATAATAATAATAATAATAATAATAATAACCCTGAATCAAGGACTGTTGATATGAATCTTGTACTGCCCTGTAAGACCTCAAAGTCAACCTGGATAAAGGTATCTGCCAAATAAATAATAATAATAATAATAATAATAATAATAATAATAATAATAATGCCATTCACTACACCAAACGCCAAGCAAGTAGCAACAGTGTTGTGTTTACATTCATTCAATCAGGGTAGAGCCCCTGAACGCTGGCCAAAAGTTTTGCATCACCCTATAGGATGTTAAATGCTAAATAAATAACATAATAAATATATATATAAAATGTATTTATTTATTTAATTAAAATGTCTCCATCCATAGGGTTAGGTGATGCAAAACTTTTGGGGTCACAGCTGTAGACTGAACAGCACACAGTCGCCACCCCCACCTCGCTGGCATCCACCCCAGCCTGCAGCTCCTGAGCCGGCTCTGGCTCTCCTCCTCCCCCGGTCTCCATGAGCTCTGGCTGGGGCTCCGAGGGCTCGGTCTGCATGGGCTCCGAGGCTCCTGGGAGCTCCGCTTCGGACGGGCCCTCCTGCTGTGGCACCTCAGCGTCGGGGCTGGAGGAGGGCTGGCTGGAGTCTGCTGGGCCCGAGTCGTCAGGGGAGGCCGAACCTCCTTCTGTGATGGAGGAGATCGACTGGGAGGAAAGGAAATCAAGCAGTGTATTAGATCAATAGATTGAGGAGATAGACATGGTTTTATAAAGATAAGGACGTGTTTGGATCACACCTTTTCAAGGGTGGCTGAACCACCTTCAGGACAGGAAGGTTCAGTTTGCTAAAATAACAATTTAAAAAAAGTCTACAGCTGTGGCCAAAAGTTTTGCATCCCCCTACAGAATGGAATGCTTCATAGAGTCCAATGAAAGCTGCTGAATAATGTTCCCTTGTTAACATATTGAATCACACACCCTCTATATAGAATGAACTCCCTCAGCTTCATAGAGTCCAATGAAAGCTGCTGAATAATGTTCCCTTGTTAACATATTGAATTCCACCCCCTCTATATAGAATGAACTCCCTCAGCTTCATAGAGTCCAATGAAAGCTGCTGAATAATGTTCCCTTGTTAACATATTGAATCACACACCCTCTATATAGAATGAACTCCCTCAGCTTCATAGAGTCCAATGAAAGCTGCTGAATAATGTTCCCTTGTTAACATATTGAATTCCACCCCCTCTATATAGAATGAACTCCCTCAGCTTCATAGTCCAATGAAAGCTGCTGAATAATGTTCCCTTGTTAACATATTGAATCACACCCCCTCTATATAGAATGAACTCCCTCAGCTTCATAGAGTCCAATGAAAGCTGCTGAATAATGTTCCCTTGTTAACATATTGAATCACACACCCTCTATATAGAATGAACTCCCTCAGCTTCATAGAGTCCAATGAAAGCTGCTGAATAATGTTCCCTTGTTAACATATTGAATTCCACCCCCTCTATATAGAATGAACTCCCTCAGCTTCATAGAGTCCAATGAAAGCTGCTGAATAATGTTCCCTTGTTAACATATTGAATCACGCACGGCTTTGGAGTTTTCTAGATATTGACAGAAAGTGTGACACTTGCAAATCAAACATGAAATATTACTGTACTACTATTATGGCTTCCGGTATACACTTTTTTGTCTCAATCCTAAAATTCTAGGTGATGCAAAACTTTTGGCCAGAGATGTAGTCTTCTGAAATAGAATTATCAAAATAAATAAAATAAAAAGTAAGAAAGGTTCTTGTGATCTTTGCTCACCGGTACAGCGGGACCCGGCGTGGGCGTGGACTGTGTAACCATGGTGACTGCACGGGTCTGCATGGTGGTGTTGGCGGGAGGGGGCGTCACCATGGATACAGTGACAGGGGCAGGAGGGGGTGTGGCTTCTGCTGCTGCCGTGGTTACTGCCTCCTCTTGGGCAGCTTCATCTGCTTGCTGGGCTGCAGGAGAAAAACAAACAAGCAGGGTCTGAATGAAGCATCTACAAATCAAACAGTACAGAGAGAGAGAAAACACACAGAGACAAACATGCAAGCAGGGTCTGAATGAAGCATCTACAAATCAAACAGTACAGAGAGAGAAAACACAGAGACAAACATGCAAGCAGGGTCTGAATGAAGCATCTACAAAATCAAACAGTACAGAGAGAGAGAGAAAACACAGAGACACACATGCAAGCAGGGTCTGAATGAAGCATCTACAAAATCAAACAGTACAGAGAGAGAGAGAGAAAACACAGAGACAAACATGCAAGCAGGGTCTGAATGAAGCATCTACAAAATCAAACAGCAGAGAGAGAGAGAAAACACAGAGACAAACATGCAAGCAGGGTCTGAATGAAGCATCTACAAAATCAAACAGTACAGAGAGAGAAAACACAGAGACACACATGCAAGCAGGGTCGGAATGAAGCATCTACAAATCAAACAGTAGAGAGAGAGAAAACACAGAGACACACATGCAAGCAGGGTCTGAATGAAGCATCTACAAAATCAAACAGTACAGAGAGAGAAAACAGACAAACATGCAAGCAGGGTCTGAATGAAGCATCTACAAATCAAACAGTACAGAGAGAAAACACAGAGACACACATGCAAGCAGGGTCTGAATGAAGCATCTACAAATCAAACAGTACAGAGAGAAAACACAGAGACACACATGCAAGCAGGGTCTGAATGAAGCATCTACAAATCAAACAGTACAGAGAGAAAACACAGAGACACACATGCAAAGCAGGGTCTGAATGAGGCATCTACAAATCAAACAGTACAGAGAGAAAACACAGAGACACACATGCAAGCAGGGTCTGAATGAAGCATCTACAAATCAAACAGTACAGAGAGAAACACACGAGACACACATGCAAGCAGGGTCTGCAATGAAGCATCTACAAATCAAACAGTACAGAGAGAAAAAACACACAGAGACAAACAAACAAGCAGGGTCTGAATGAGAGGCATCTACAAATCAAACAGTACAGAGAGAAAACACAGAGACACACATGCAAGCAGGGTCTGAAAGGCATCTACAAATCAAACAGTACAGAGAGAAAACACACAGAGACAAACATGCAAGCAGGGTCTGAATGAAGCATCTACAAATCAAACAGTACAAGAGAGAGAGAAACACAGAGACAAACATGCAAGCAGGGTCTGAATGAAGCATCTACAAATCAAACAGTACAGAGAGAGAGAGAGAAAACACAGAGACAAACATGCAAGCAGGGTCTGAATGAAGCATCTACAAAATCAAACAGTACAGAGAGAGAAAACACAGAGACACACATGCAAGCAGGGTCGGAATGAAGCATCTACAAATCAAACAGTAGAGAGAGAGAAAACACAGAGACACACATGCAAGCAGGGTCTGAATGAAGCATCTACAAAATCAAACAGTACAGAGAGAGAAAACAGACAAACATGCAAGCAGGGTCTGAATGAAGCATCTACAAATCAAACAGTACAGAGAGAAAACACAGAGACACACATGCAAGCAGGGTCTGAATGAAGATCAAATCAGTACAGAGAAAATACAGAAACAGTAGCAGGGTCTGAATGAAGCATCTACAAATCAAACAGTACAGAGAGAAAACACAGAGACACACATGCAAGCAGGGTCTGAATGAAGCATCTACAAATCAAACAGTACAGAGAGAAAACACAGAGACACACATGCAAGCAGGGTCTGAAAGGCATCTACAAATCAAACAGTACAGAGAGAAAACACAGAGACACACATGCAAGCAGTAAGGCTCCCTTGAATGAAGCATCTACAAATCAAACAGTACAGAGAGAAAAAACACACAGAGACAAACAAACAAGCAGGGTCTGAATGAGAGGCATCTACAAATCAAACAGTACAGAGAGAAAACACAGAGACACACATGCAAGCAGGGTCTGAAAGGCATCTACAAATCAAACAGTACAGAGAGAAAACACCAAGACAAACATGCAAGCAGGGTCTGAATGAAGCATCTACAAATCAAACAGTACAGAGAGAAAACACAGAGACACACATGCAAGCAGGGTCTGAATGAAGCATCTACAAATCAAACAGTACAGAGAGAAAAAACACACAGAGACAAACAAACAAGCAGGGTCGAATGAGAGGCATCTACAAATCAAACAGTACAGAGAGAAAACACAGAGACACACATGCAAGCAGGGTCTGAAAGGCATCTACAAATCAAACAGTACAGAGAGAAAACACAGAGACACACATGCAAGCAGGGTCTGAAAGGCATCTACAAATCAAACAGTACAGAGAGAGAAAACACAGAGACAAAACAAACAAGCAGGGTCTGAATGAAGCATCTACAAATCAAACAGTAGAGAGACACACACACACACCAGAATGGAGGTGAATCACTCCCAACACACACAACAAAACTACAAATGTAAAAGAAACCTTACCTCCGTTGTCCCCCATATTGGACGTGGCAGTGGTGGCTGTGTTCGTGGTTCCTGTCTCATGGGTCTCAAGAGGGCGGTTTGAGCACACCCTCTGTGCGCTCTGTCCCGTGGAGCCCATGCCGGAAGCCGTAGCAGTGGTAGCCGTGTTGGTGGTTCCCGTCTCGTGGGTCTCGCAGGGCGGGTTCGAGCACACCCTCTGTGCGCTCTGTCCCGTGGAGCCCATGCCGGAAGCAGTAGCAGTGGTAGCCGTGTTGGTGGTTCCCGTCTCGTGGGTCTCGCAGGGCGGGTTCGAGCACACCCTCTGTGCGCTCTGTCCCGTGGAGCCCATGCCGGAAGCCGTAGCAGTGGTAGCCGTGTTGGTGGTTCCTGTCTCGTGGGTCTCGCAGGGCGGGTTCGAGCACACCCTCTGTGCGCTCTGTCCCGTGGAGCCCATGCCGGAAGCCGCCATGGTAGCCGTGTTGGTGGTTCCCGTCTCGTGGGTCTCGCAGGGCGGGTTCGAGCACGTGGTCTCTGTCTGGGCGGCCGAGGTGCGCTGGGACTGGGGGCAGTCGGGGCAGGTGGGGCTGCTCACTCCGCTCCGGAGTGCCTCCTGGCCGGACTGCGCACTCTGCACGGTGCCGGTCCAGTCGGAGCCCATGTTGGAGCGGGCCGTGGTCGAGGTGTTGGTGGTGCCGGTCCGGCCCGAGCCCATGCTGGAAGAAGCCGTCGTGGCCGCGTCCGTGGTTCCTGTCTCGTGGGTCTCTGGTGGCGGGCTGGAGGCGGCCTTTTGTGGATTCTGTGAAGTTTCTGTCTGGCCCGAGCCCATGTTTGAGGAGGCAGTGGTGGCCGTGTTGGTGGTTCCGGTCTCGTGGGTCTCACAGGGAGGGTTCGAGCACACTTTCTGAACCCCCATGTTTGAGGAGGCAGTCGTGGCCGTGCTGGTGGTTCCGGTCTCGTGGGTCTCACAGGGAGGATTGGAGCACACTTTCTGAACCCCCATGTTTGCGGAGGCAATCGTGGCCGTGTTGGTGGTTCCGGTCTCGTGGGTCTCGCAGGGTGGGTTCGAGCACACTTTCTGAACCCCCATGTTTGCAGAGGCAGTCGTGGCCGTGTTGGTGGTTCCGGTCTCGTGGGTCTCGCAGGGCGGGTTCGAGCACACTTTCTGAACCCCCATGTTTGAGGAGGCAGTGGTGGCTGTGTTGGTGGTTCCTGTCTCGTGGGTCTCGCAGGGAGGGTTGGAGCACACCAGGGTGACGGTACCGGGCTGGTCTCCGGCCCCAGACTCCCCGGCGATGGCCACGGCCGCGGCGGACTGCTCGGAGGTGGGAGAGGCCAGGATGGAGATGGGGAGGTCCTGGATGGGCTGAGCCTCCACGCCACTGGGGGTCGTGATGAGAGTCACCTGGGTGGCCTGGCTCACGGGCTGCTGCAGAAAAAACATAACGGAAGAACACAAAAATAAAAATTGTTATGCATTTATTATTTAATAGGCGGACGCCTTTATCCAAGGCGACCTGCAGGTGTTACAGGGCAGCACAGGGTTACAATGCAAGCTTCATATTTACAATACAGTGTAGTTTACCCCACCAAGTACATGCAAATAAACACACTACTAAAAACACAACATGAACTAGGACGCAGCAAACACGAATCAAGTCAAATACAGCTAGTAAAACTACACATTTAAAATGAGGTTGGCATTCCAGCCCAAGACAACCACAGCTTTACAGCAACCGGTCACAGGGGCTGGACAGTCGTCAAAATTGCTTTTTTTTTTAAAATTCCGTCTCTAGCCTAAAATTCCAGGTGATAAAAACGGTTTCGCCAGAGCTGAAAACACACTCAAACTTTATAAAAAGTAGGACTCCCACCATATTGAAATTATGTTCATATAATTATTATTTATTTACTTAATTTTTTTAATTGCATCTCAAATCTTCAAATTCCTATGAAGCGATGCAAAACTCTAGGGCTCCAGCTGCATTAAAATCAGCACTCTGTATTAATTGTAGGTCACAGAACAAAAGCTGGGCGACCCAACCCGCTGAATCGTTCCTAATCCGATCTCTTCCCCCCCCCTCGTACCTGCATGGTGACGGTGGACGTGGACAGACTGACGGCTGTCGTCAGGCTGGTCTGCGCCGTGGACACAGTGATGGCCGCGGGGTTGATGACCTGGCTGGACAGGGTGGCGATGGTGCCCAGCGTGGTGATGGGCGTGGCCAGGGAGGCGTTGGCGCCGGCCACGCTGCCCCCCGCCAGGCTGGTGGACACGGTGCCAGTGACCGTGCCGAGGGTGGTCACTCCTGGGGAAGGAAAACTGGGTCAGCGTGCATCGCCTGCGACTTCCAGTAGCTATGAAAACACTCCCTAGGTTTCTCCATATCCCCTCGGATAAAACAAAATCTATAAAAAAAACTCAACAGAACACACACACCTGTGCACTGTGCTTGCTTTGTAGCTTCTTAAAAGTCCTCCGTCATCCTGTATTTGTTTATCGATTTCCTCTTAAATAAGCTACTTGCGTATTAAATCCCATTCCGTATTATTTTATTTCTTAGCAGATGCCCTTATCCAGGCGACTTACAATTGTTACAAGATATCACATTATTTTTTACATACAATTACCCATTTATACAGTTGGGTTTCTTTTACTGGAGCAATCTAGGTAAAGAACTTTGCTCAAGGGTACAGCAGCAGAGTCCCCACCTGGGATTGAACCCACGACCCTCAAATCAAGAGTCCAGAGCCCTAACCACTACTCCACACTGCTGCCTAATAACAATGGAACTCGCGCAGGCGTACTTCACAGTACACCAGGATTATGTGCAGTTAAATCACGGCTGTGAAGCTACATTGAAATCCTAGACTATATTAGTGAACGTCACCCCACCCAGCCCTCCACTCCACCTACCTGTGGTTCCCTTGACCACCAGCGTGGTGACGTTGGGTTTGATGGAGGACATGGTGACCGGGGTGACCAGCCTGACCCCTCCCATCGGGACGGTGCGCAGGTACGTACCGGGCTGGCGGGGGGCGCCCTTCAAAACCACCTGCGGAGGGGAGAGAGAGATTCGGGATTATATAGTCTACAAAAACCAAGACTTAAAATGCAGATTTAATGACTTCTGTTTAAGCGTTCTGTAACTGCAGTGAATCAAGTGCAGAGAGTTCCCTTTCTCCTGCACTCTCTGGATGACATGAACTAATCTTCTTACTTCATTAAAGTCCAATGAAAGCTGCTGAATAATGTTCCCTTGTTAACATATTGAATCACACACCCTCTATATAGAATGAACTCCCTCAGCTTCATAGAGTCCAATGAAAGCTGCTGAATAATGTTCCCTTGTTAACATATTGAATCACACACCCTCTATATAGAATGAACTCCCTCAGCTTCATAGAGTCCAATGAAAGCTGCTGAATAATGTTCCCTTGTTAACATATTGAATCACACACCCTCTATATAGAATGAACTCCCTCAGCTTCATAGAGTCCAATGAAAGCTGCTGAATAATGTTCCCTTGTTAACATATTGAATCACACACCCTCTATATAGAATGAACTCCCTCAGCTTCATAGAGTCCAATGAAAGCTGCTGAATAATGTTCCCTTGTTAACATATTGAATCACACACCCTCTATATAGAATGAACTCCCTCAGCTTCATAGAGTCCAATGAAAGCTGCTGAATAATGTTCCCTTGTTAACATATTGAATCACACACCCTCTATATAGAATGAACTCCCTCAGCTTCATAGAGTCCAATGAAAGCTGCTGAATAATGTTCCCTTGTTAACATATTGAATCACACACCCTCTATATAGAATGAACTCCCTCAGCTTCATAGAGTCCAATGAAAGCTGCTGAATAATGTTCCCTTGTTATCATATTGAATTACACACCGCTTTGGAGTTTCCCCATGTACTTAATATAAGATGCTTTGGATAACGACTAATAAATAATAATAATAATAATAATAATAATAAATCAGCAACACTGCTTCGGTGCCCGTTTGGCACAGCGCTGACCTGTGTGAGCCCCTGCTGGCCAGGCCCCCCGCTCAGTTTGGGCATGGCGGTGATGAATTTGGAGGGGGTTCCTGTACCGGACGTCATCATCTTGGTGGTGATGATAGTGATGGGGGACTTCATGCCCTGACTGCTGGTCACTCCTGGAGGAATAGAGAGAAAGATCATCACCATCATCATCATGTGTCATTCAGCAGACGCTTTTATCCAGAGCGACTTTGAGAGACTAGGGGGGTGAACTCTGCATCATCAACAACTGCTGCAGAGTCGCTTCCAGTAGGAGCTCGTTTGTTTCAAGTCTCAAGTCTCCTCTGAAGGTCGGAGCGCAGTGTGAAGAGGTGAAGCTCGCTCACCTGTGACCCCGGGCTGGGTCATGATGGCAGACATGGGGATGGTCTTGATGATGGTGGTGGTGCCCGGTTTGCTGGTGGCGGTTGGGGACATGCTGCTGATGCCCAGGATGGTGGGCTTGTTGCCGGTGACGCCGGCCTGCGACGTGGTGATGATGGTGGTCGGTTTGCCGTCGGCAGAGGTGACCAGCTTCAGAATGGTGCCGGCTGGGAGCTGCCCTTTAGCCTGGGAAAAAAAGAGAAAGAAAGAAAGAAAGAAAGAAAGAAAGAAAGAAGACACAGTTAACATTATTGCAGATTATTGTACTGAATACATAACACAACCGGAATGGTAATCAGACTCCCGTTGCACAGCAGTGTCACCCAGTCCAGGTTTTACTAACAGCTTGATCAGCCCCCAGTGTGTCTCGCTAACAAGCTCAGGTGTGTCTGATTATTAAACTCCCAGTGAAACCAGGACTGGATCACACTGCTGTGCAGCGGGAGTCTGATTTCTACACACCGACATGCTGTAAAGAAACAAAAACAAAACGATGTGTTTATTTAGGTTCTGGGTTTAATCATCCTCCTCCTCCTCCGATTACAGCCTCTCACCTGTATGAGCTGAGCGAGGGAATTAGACGTTGTCTGTCCTGTGTGGGAGGTCTGGACTGGTTTCGTTTGCACCACAGACATCATTTTACCCAAATTGGAGATCTAACCAGGACAAGAGAAAAGAAAAAAAAAAGTTATGATCAGTATGATACCCGGTCAGATAGACGGGTATATCAGAGGATCGGTGGATCCTGTGGTTAAAAAAAAAAAAAGGAGCTCGATACCAAGGCGTCTGACGAATAAGTAAATTAAAATATGAAGTCACTCTCTCAGGCTGGCAGTGCAGAGCAGGGTGCGGCAGCCGCGGGACTCACCAGCGCGCTGCCCCCTGGCATGGTGATGGGGCTCTTCACCAGTGTGATGGTTTTGGTGACTCCTCCCACCATGGTGGTGACGACCTGCGTTTGCTGTGCCACGGTCACCGTGCCGGACTTGTGCACGGTGATGATGGGCCGCGTGGGAGTGTTGCCCGTCGATGAGGCGGAGGTGCCCACCTGGGCCGCTGCCGTCTTCAGCATCCGCGTGGCGGGGTTACTGACCTGAGAGACAGAGGGCGGGGAGAGAGGAGGAGGAGAGAGAGAGCGAGAGGGAGAGAGGGGGGGAGAGAGAGAGAGAGGGAGCGAGAGCGAGAGCGACAGCGAGAGAGTATAGTGGTCAAAAGTATTTCAAAATATACGGGACAAATGTTTTGCAAATCTTAAGATGCATACTTAATAGAATTGGACGGGAGGAGGGGGGGTGTAGAATTGGACGGAGGGGTGTAGAATTGGACGGGAGGGGGTGTAGAATACTGATCACTGAATTCAGAGAGGTTTCTTGTGGCAGAGCCTCTTTACCATGATCGGGGACGCCACTTTGACCGCGGACGACCCGGAGGTCAGGGCCATCGTCTTGACGATCGTGGCTCCGGCGGAACGTTCAGCATGGTGGGCGTGGCGAGGGCGGATCTTCTGGGTGGCGGCGGCTGCGGCAGCCAATGCAGCCATCCCGCTCATCTGGGGGCTGCTTCCCATTGGCTGAGGGAACACAAGCACAGAAAACAACAAATAAACTAATTGTTTCAGTTAACCTTTGAGAACTAAAATTTACAAGCAGCCACAAACAAACACACAGAATCCAGTTACATCTCCCACACTTATTACAGCTACACTCACAGTATAAAATCAGACTCCTGTTGCACAGCAGCGTCGCCCAGTCCAGGTTTTACTACCAGCTTGATCAGCCCCCAGTGTGTCTAGCTAACAAGCTCAGGTGTGCCTGATTATTAAACTCACAGTTTAATACAGGACTGGATCACACTGCTGTGCAGCGGGAGTCTGATTTCTATACACAACAAAAAAAAAGTTACCTGGCCACTCTGCGTTGGCATGACCATCCGCACGCCGGCAGGAAGTGAGGTCACGGTGACAGGAGACTTGCCGGCCTGGCTCGCATGCCTCACCGTGACGATGGAGGTGCCGCTGGACTGAGGTGCTGCCACCTTGAGGATGGCTGGGGAAGGACAACAGCATGCACAGGTCAGAGAAGAAACAGGGAGGCGTGGGCTTGTGCTGGGAAGCCCAGGAAAACAAGCCGGCAAACTTCTCTTTCTTTCTAGGAATTGATTAAGCTACTGGTGACATTTTCAAAGAAAGCTTTTCCACCGTTTTGAACACACACACGGCACAATTTTAAAAATAAATAAAGTGCCTCTATCTTTAATAGTAGCAGGCAGAGCGTACATCTTTGCTTTCGATATTTCTAATAACTTAAAAGGAGTTTCAAAGACAAAAAAAAATTCAAGACACACACACAGAGAAAGACAGAAAGAGACAGACCGACAGACAAAGACAGACACAGAGACAGCAAAATAGACTGACAAAGACTCACAGAGAAATAGCAAGAGGCACAAAGAGGTAGTCGTGGAGAGAGAGAGACACACACACACACACAAGCACAGAGAAAGACACACACACAGACAGAGAGAAACAAACAAGCAGAGAGAGACCAACAGAAAGCCAGACAGAGAGCAAAATAGACCGACAGAAACACAGAGAAATAGCAACAGAGGCACAGTCATGGAGGAGAGAGAGAGAGAGAAGAGAAGAGACAGACAAACACACAAACAAACAAACAAACAAACAGACAGAGGGTAACAAAGCAGCACAGACAGAGACCGACACACACAGGCAGAGCAGCAGCGTGCATATAATCTGTATCCCTGTCTCTCTGATCCCTGACCTGGTCCTCGGGCGGTGGCGGCCCCCAGCGGGCTCCCTGGCATGGAGGGCAGCACCGGCAGTCCGGAGGGGGAGGGGGAGCCGGCCTGGGGCAGCAGGGTGACCCCGGAGTGGGGCAGGCTCTGCGCAGGGGCCGCAGGGGCGGGGCTCTTGGGGTGGCTGGCGGGCAGCGAGGAGACGGGGTTCAGCACGGGGGAGGTGGCCGCAGTGGCTGCTGGGATGTCGTATTTCTGCAGCTGCAGCAGGTAGCTGTCCGCGGTGGGCACTGCACCCCAGCTCACCTCCAGGGAGTTGGTGTTGGCTCGGACCAGCTGCACCCGGGAGGGGGCGGGCGGCTTCTCTGTGGGGAGATCAGAAAAGGTTTGACAGATTTATTTTTAGTGGTATTTTTTCCCCCCACTCTCAACTGGAATAGACTTTTCAACTAGAGTTTTGATAGAACTGGATAGAGTTCTTAATTCTGCTGTAATGGTACATAGATGAAACAATTTAAAATGTTGTGTGCGTGTGTGTAGAGCACTGTGTGTGTGTGTGTCTGTGTGTATAGAGCACTGTGTGTGTGTATCTTCACACAGCCCTGTGTTGCTCTCACCTGTCTCCAGGTACCACAGGTCCTTGCAGCACACCTGGTTGTTCCAGGCCTTGCGGTAGCCGTCCCGCCCGCTCCACACGTAGAGGCGTGAGTTGATGGACACGGAGCAGTGCCCCGCCCGCGCGCGAGGGACGTTATCCTCCAGGGTGTCCATCTGAATGGGCTCCCACGTCATCGTGTCTGAGACGGGAGAGAGAGAAAAGGGGGGGAGGAGAGAGAGGAGGGAGGGAGGAGGAGGGGAGAGAGGAGAGAAAGAAAGAAAGAAAGAAAGAAAGAAAGAAAGAAAGAAAGAGAGGTGGGGGGAGAGAGAGCGAAAGACAAACAGAAAAGTCAGGTCAGCAACATCTTCAAGAACATATTAAAGTATTCAAGCACAGCAAACTTCCAGGTACAGAACTACCTCCATATTATGCAACCCGCCCCCAACAAACACACACTAAAAATAAAACCTTATATAGCACAGTACAGTTTAACACATTGCACATCAAAACGTGGTCTAACTGCGAATGAACCCAACGAGGGAATTCTTCAATCCTGAAGGACTGCAGGACTGCAAAAAACACGCATTTCTAAAAAGAACTCGCGTCTCTGCGGTCTACAGCCCTGTCCTGCATCACTCAGCGTTTCAGTGTCCTTTCACCTGAATTACGGACCCAGTTACCCCCAGCTACAGAAACAGCCCACGGCGTCGCAGGTTAACAGCCCACGCTGCTCAGCAATAACAGTTGATCTTGTTCCTTCCCTACCCAGATTGAGACAGGCCAGGGTGTTGGTGCATTTCCACTCCTTCTCATGAGTCGCTACCTTCACATCATCCATGACGAGAGGAACCCAACCGCCAAACACATGCATCCTGCAGAGAGAGAGAGAGAGAGAGAGAGAGAGAGAGAGAGAGAGAGAGAGAGAGAGAGAGAGGGGGGGGGGGGGGGAAGACAGACACGTATTAAACACTTTACCTGAACCTCTCCCTCCCCTCCCTAAGAGAAAGGGGGCTCCCTACACTGCAGTCCAGGGCAGGGCTTGAGTCACGGAGACTGAATTTCTCCCTCCCTCTCTAAGAGAAAGGGGGCTCCCTCCAGTGCAGGGCTTGAGTCACGGAGACTGAATTGCTCCCTCACTCCCTCCCTCCCTAAGAGAAAAGGGGGCTCCCTCCAGTGCAGGGCTTGAGTCACGGAGACTGAATTGCTCCCTCACTCCCTAAGAGAAAAGGGGGCTCCCTCCAGTGCAGGGCTTGAGTCACGGAGACTGAAATGCTCCCTACCTCCCTAAGAGAAAGGGGGCTCCCTCCAGTGCAGTCCAGTGCAGGGCTTGAACCCAGCTCATATTGCTACAGACAGTTCTATCTTTGTAGATGTTTTAAATAAATCAATAAATCAATAAATCAAATAAATGAGAGCTTGTTTTCAAGAGAGGAACAAAAAAACAAAAAGGCAGTGGCAGACCATCCCGTGGCACCTACTTGTTTCCGATGGTGGTGGCGGAGTGTAAGCTGCGTGGCAGGGGGGCCGTGCCGCTCAGGGTGGGCTTGTTCCACGTCAGGGTGTCTGGGGAGAGAGAGAGAGAGAGAGAGAGGCAGACACAGACACACACAGACAGAGACAGACAGAGAGAGAGAGAGTTAGCAGGAGGTTAAAAGCTCACACTAGCCCAGATGAGCTCAGTCCTGAGATTCAAAAGCGGAATTCTTCTATTGACAGGATCAGGATGGAAGACAGGAGATCTCACCCTCTCCCTGCGTTAGTCTCCTTCCCTAGCTCCGCTCCCTCATATGTGTGTGTGTGTGTGTCTCTCTTCCTCTCATCCCCCCTCCCTCGTGTGTGTGTGTCTCTCTTCCTCTCCATCTCATCCCCCCTCCCTCATCTGCCTCGTGTGTGTGTGTGTATATATCTGTCTGTCTCCCCTCTCCATCTCATCCCCCCTCCCTCATCTGCCTCGTGTGAGTGTGTGTGTATATATCTGTCTGTCTCCCCTCTCCATCTCATCCCCCCTCCCTCATCTGCCTCGTGTGTGTGTGTGTGTGTGTATATATCTGTCTGTCTCCCTCTCCATCTCATCCCCCCCTCCCTCATCTGCCTCGTGTGTGTGTGTGTGTATATATCTGTCTGTCTCCCCTCTCCATCTCATCCCCCCTCCCTCATCTGCCTCGTGTGAGTGTGTGTGTGTGTGTGTATATATCTGTCTGTCTCCCCTCTCCTCCCTCGTGTATGCGTCTCTCTGTCCTCCTCACCGATGTCCAGGGTCCACAGGTCCCCGAGCCGGCAGCCGCTCATGCCCCCGTAGATGACCAGTCGGGACTTCTTGCTGTCCTTCTCTGTGTAGACCACGGCGGTGTGGCTCTCCCGCGGGGGGGGCAGGACCCCGTACGTGATGGGCACGTCCCAGCCGACCGCGCTGGAGCCCGCGCAGCTCCAGGATGTACAGGTCATTCAGATACCTCACGCGCACGCACACACGCACACACAGACAGACACAGCGGAAAAGTAAGGAAGTTAGTTTTCCTAAAAGAAACGTATTAAATTCAATTGACAAATTATATATATATATATATATATATATATATATATATATATATATATATATATATATATATATATATAAAACAACAACACACACAGGTTCCAACGTTTAAACTTTTAACACGGTAGAAACTGTCACCAAATCAGAAAAGCCATCCTGAACAAATCATAACAAATACCACTTCTCTAAAATATGCAAAAACACACAGGACAGGTGTATCAGGAGGTTCAGGGGTCCCAGCGGTTAAAGAAAAGGGTCTCGATTCCAGGAGGTTCAAAGCCCTGCTCAGCCACTGACTCCCTGTGTGCGTGTGTGTGTGTGTGCGCGTGACCCTGAGCAAGTCACTTCACCTCCTTGTGCTCCGTCCTTCGGATGAGACGTCAAACAAACGAGCTCCTATTGGAAGTGACTCTGCAGCAGCAGCAGCAGCAGCAGCAGCAGCAGTTGATGATGCAGAGTTCACCCCCTAGTCTCTGTGAGTCACTCTGGATAAAAGCCTCTGCTCTATTATTAACCTGGGCTGGCGTACCTGGGAATGTTGTTTTTGGGGTCCTCGCTGTCGTTGGCCAGACCCCCGAAGAGATAGCACTTGTTACCCACCAGGGAGAAGCTGTGCCCCAGGCGGGGGCAGGGAGGGGGGCCGTTTTTGGGGGCTTTGGGTTTCAACTTCTTCCATTCCCACCTGCTGGCCTGCAAACGTGAAAAAATAGAAGAGAGAAAAAAATGTGTTAAGAACAAGGACGGAAAAACAAGACTCCTTTTGCACAGCGGCGTGATCCATTCCTGGTTTCACTGTGAGTTTAATAATCAGACACACCTGAGCTTGTTAGCTAGACACATTGGGGGCTGATCAAGCTGGTAGTAAAACCTGGACTGGGCGACACTGCTGTGCAATAGGAGTCTGATTCCCATCCCCTTTTACAGCATGTGCCTCAGCTGCTGAGTGTAATGTCAGTATTTATCCACCGGGGGGAGACAATGACAAAAAAAAAAATATATATATATATATAACCACTGCACTGGGTGTAATGTCAGCGTAAATCCACCAGAGGGACAAAGAAAATACAAAACACCATCAGACTTAATATTATTGTGCAAACACCACTGTAACACACTTCCGAATATTCACAACAAACACTGCGTCGAATGCTGCATAAATACCATCGCGTCCGCGTTCGTTCACGTGACAGAACCTGGCATCAAAATGAACGCAGGAAGCACCTGCTTCCAAAAAAAAGGGTAGCGACTCGTATATCCGTCGCTGCTCAAAACTAGAGGCTCCGTGGATCCAGCGGTTACAGAAAGGGGTCTCGATACCAGGAGGTTCAAATCCCGGCTCAGCCACTGACTCCCTGTGTGTGTGTGTGTGTGTGCGTGTGCGTGTGCGTGTGCGACCCTGAGCAAGTCACTTCACCTCCTTGTGCTCCGTCCTTCAGATGAGACGTCAGACAAACGAGCTCCTATTGGAAGTGACTCTGCAGCAGCAGCAGCAGTTGATGATGCAGAGTTCACCCCCCTAGTCTCTGTGAGTCGCTCTGGATAAAACTGTCTGCTAAATGACTAGATAATAATAATAATAATAATAATAATAATAATAATAATAATAATAATAATGTTAAGCAATTGAGAGTTAGTCAACGCGCAGCCCCTACCTGCAGTTCGTACAGGTCGTTGCTGTATTTCCCGTACTCCACCATCCCTCCAAACACCAGCAGCCTCGTCCCATCGCACACGAATCCGTAGGCAGCGCATCCCGGGGGAATATCTCCACGCACAGCAGGGATGAACCACTGGTTTGTGGCTGGAATAAAAAAATATATAATTTAAAAAAAAACACAGAGGGAAAAATATGAACACACATCTCAAAAGAGGCCACTTCTCTCCAG
>CM060298.1:297542-397542 GCA_030684275.1 Acipenser oxyrinchus oxyrinchus | reverse complement strand
TCTCCTGTCTTTATCGCACAGACACCCCCCCCCACCACCACCACATAAACACAGACAAAAGAATGCGTTATCGAATTCAACCCGCAATATTTCTTTAATTACACTACCATAAAAAACAACAACTTGTAATTGTAAATATAAAAGACATTAGTTATTTTTGTTGTTGTTAATAAAAAGCAAATTATCGCAGCCCCCCCCTCCTCCTCCTCCTCCTCCTCCTCCTCGCTAAACAAAAACAATGACTATATGAAATAGACAAAAACGTATTTTTTTTTTTTTATTTTTTCGCCGTTATTGAATAAACATACATATATATATATATATTAAAAAGTACTGTACGGAAACTATTTTCGCTCTTTTCTTTTTTTTTTCAAGCGCCGCTCCGTTTTGGGAACCGCCATCTTGTCGACAAAAAAAAAACACACACCAGCCCCAATTCTCTCCTCCCTCAAGAAAAATGGCGGAGCTCGTTTAGAAACCGAAAAAAAAAAAAAAACCATTAAAAAATATATATATACACAAACCATTTACAATTTAATAAGTGGAACACTTACTCGTCGTTTGTTTTTTTTAAGCCTCCTGCAGAAGATCCGAAGAAAGAAAGACGCCTTTTTAAAAGTGAAATCGGTTTGTAAATCTTGCGGGGAAAGCGACTTCATTCATGACTCTCTGGGAGCCGCCATCTTCTTGACAACCAAACAACAACTTCGCTCTCCAAGCCCTCAACAGAAATGGCGGGCGGGCGGGCGGAGTTTAAAAAAAACAACAACAACCACCAGCAGGACGTTGTTGTGTTTTAAAAAAAAAAAAAACAACAACCAGCACAAGGTTGTTGTTTTTAAAAAAAAAAAACAACAACCACCACCACCACCACCAGCAGCAGGACGTTGTTGTTTTAAAAAAAAAAAAACAACAACGCAGTTTAATCGCTAGTTCCAACCTTTGGTTTCGTCACAGAAAATTCACACCGCATTATTTTTTTTTTTTTTACGCTGCTCATATTTGACGGGAAAAGTTGAATTCTTTATTATTATTATTATTATTATTATTATTATTATTATTATTTTTGTTAACCGAAAGCGCTGCCCGCCCTCACCCAAGATGGCGACGGCGGCGGCGGCGGGAAGACAGACAAAGCTCGCCCCGCCGCGAAATAATCACTCAAAAAAAAAATTAGAAATAATCACCAGAATTTAGGAGGGCGGGTGTATTTTATCTTACAAACATCGTGTTTTGTGGGAACACGACTCGTATTTTGGGCTTTTTTTTTTTTTTTTGCTGTGGAAAAGTTTCACGCCTTCCTGGGAGCCGCCATCTTCGGCCAAACCCCTCTCCTTTCCTGCCTCCCTCTCCTCCTTTTTATTTTAATTTTTATTTTAATTTTTTTTTTTGACAAGAGGGAAATGGCTCCGCTACGGCGGGTGTTAAGGAGAGCGGTTTTCTTTTGCCAGTGTTGTGTGTGTTTAAAGTAATGTTATTTATTCCCAAAGCAGTGCGAGAATAATAATAATAATAATAATAATAATAATAATAATAATAATAAAAACGCAAACGAGTTCAGTTCGAATGATTCTGGACACGGGGACGCGTTTTAAACTGTTTTCCGATTTAGTTTTACTAGTGAAAGCCGGCGACATATTATTGAAAATACATTTTTTTTTTTAAAATCACCTCCCTCTTGAGCTGCCAAGAAAAAAAAGAAAGAAAAAAACACATTTTTGGAGCAAAAAAACGTTTATTTATTTTTTATTATGACAGTTTGTTACAGTATTTATCTTGCTCTTAATTGTATTATTACTTGTACTGTGATTCTTGAAATGTATTTTTGTTTACGACTGTAAGTCGCCCTGGATAAGGACGTCTGCTAAGAAATAAATTATATATATTCAACTAAAATTCACTCAGCAAGTCTGTGATAAAGGAGAAGTGTGTTCTTCACTTTCATTTGTACTTCTGGAAGTGCGTTGGATTTAGCGGACTTTTCCCTTGTTCAGAATTTATCAATTTTAATAGAGTCTCATAATCTGATTCGTTTAAAGCTTTTTAGGCAAACGCTCAGTTAAATTAGTTTATACATTATTCATCTCTCCTATATAACAAACAAAAAAAAATATACAGGTTTTTTTTTTTCTTTAAATTCTCTATACGTTGCGCTTTTAAAACAAAAAAAAACAATTCGACACAAAAATGTTATTATTTGCAGGCTTGCGTTTATTTTTATTTTTTATTTTGTGAGGGGAAGGAGGAGGGCGAGGGGAGGGCGTGTCCTGGAACCCAACGCAACCCAACCCACCCCACAGCCAACCAATCGCAGCTCCGATCCCAATCCAAGCCCCACCTATCGGGGCGGGGACACGCTAACCCAGGAAGACAGTTGTGTTTTTGTTTTTTTAATGGGTTGAAGTTCAACAACAAAGCAGAGTTTGCTTGTTTGTTTTTTTTGCATTTGGTGCCTGCAAGATAAAATAAATAAATACAAATAACTAACTCCAAAACCGCTTGACATCATCGATCTGATCGCTTAACGGCTGCATCCTCTTCGAGTTTAAGAACACGAGCTATATCATACACGAGGAAGCCCTGGAAATGCATGCATGCATAATATATAATATATAATATAAACTTTCTCTTCTCAGTATCGGGACTCTCGAAGCACAGATCAAAATGATGACCGCGCTGTTGCACGTCGCGTTTTTCTGCAGCCTCTGCGTTGCAGTAGCGATGAGCGGAGTTTTCGACACCGTGCTGGTGGATCTGGGATACGAACATTACGCAGAGAAGCCGGTGAGCCACTTCCCAGCGTGCCTCGCCATGCCCTTTAATTCCCTGGTCAACCTGGGATACCTGCTATTGGGAGTTTACTGGCTGCGAAGCAGGACCGAGGGGAGAGGGGGCTATTTCAAAGAGGTGTTTGCCCTGATGGCTTTGGCTTACGGTCCCACGCAGTGGCTTCGCATCGCTACGCAGGGTCGCCTGCCGGCCGTGCTGGATCAGTGGTTCACGTTGCCGATTTTCGCTTGGGTGCCGATTTGGTGCAGCTATATCGCCGGCGGGTGGAGCCCCCGTTATGCCCTGGTCGTGGAAGTCGCCTCTCTCTGCAGTTACGGGCTGGCATTGTCTCACGAACTCGGGTTCGAGTTGGCACTGGGCTGCCACGTCGCCTTCGCTGTGGTCCAGGGTCTCAGAGTCCAGCGGCGGTTCGGAGACCGCCAGTCCCTGGCGTATTTGGGCGCGGCGGTCCTGTCCTGCGTGGGTTTCGTGGTTTTGAAGTTACTGGATCACCGCCTGGCCGAGCAGTTGTGGATTTTTCGCCACCTGAGCGGACATTTCTGTTCCAAAGTGTGCGACGTTTTGCAGTTTCATTTCAGTTTTCTTTTCCTGTGCCGCTTGACGTGGCGAGAGAAACAAGCGCGCTCCAAATAAATTGCGATCTTGATAAATAAATATCTGGCTGTACCCCTGAATAGATCTGAATCTGTCTGCTCTTTTTTTTATTTTTTTTAAATGTTAACGAGCAAGACATCTCACAAGTAGATTGGTAACCTGAAATGTTCTCCTTTTATTTTTTTTTTGAAGAGAAAGACTTAATTGTATGTACAAAAAACAAACAAACATTAAAATACAAATTTAACAAGACCTTAAGCAGTAGTTGTTTTTGTTGTTGTTAGTTTGTAACCCATTGAAAACACACCCCTATCGTTTAAATAAATAATAATAATAATAATAATAATAATTATTATTATTAGTTTATTGAGCAGACGCCTTTATCCAAGGTGACTTACAGAGACTAGGGTGTGTGAACTATGCATCAGCTGCAGAGTCACTTACAACATTGAGGCTGTGTGGTCCCGTGGTTAAAGAAAAGGGCTTGTAACCAGGAGGTCCCCGGTTCAAATCCCACCTCAGCCACTGACTCATTGTGTGACCCTGAGCAAGTCACTTAACCTCCTTGTGCTCCGTCTTTCGGGTGAGACGTAATTGTAAGTGACTCTGCAGCTGATGCAAAGTTCACACACCCTAGTCTCTGTAAGTCGCCTTGGATAAAGGCGTCTGCTAAATAAACACATTATAATAATAATAATAACAACGTCTCACCCGAAAGACGGAGCACAAGGAGGTGAAGTGACTTGCTCAGGGTCACACAATGAGTCAGTGGCTGAGGTGGGATTTGAACCGGGGACCTCCTGGTTACAAGCCCTTTTCTTTAACCACTGGACCACACAGCGTCCTATAATAATAATAATAATAATAATAATAATAATAAACATTCTACAGCTAAAATATGTAACGATAATTGGCCAATCATTTTATATCTAGGTCGCTTCTGATAAAGAACCCTTCAGCATTTAATTGTAACTTCACAGCCGCAGTGAAAGAGCGCCCTCTTGTGGTTAAAATGTAACTCTGCAGGCTGACTGCCCAGCCAGCACCAGCGTTTTTACAGTGTTGTAAAGTAACAGTATTTTTTAAACGACATTTAAAGAACAGGTTCCGTAGACGCAGCGAAGAAATGCTTAGAAGTACGTCAGACTTGTCTCTGAGGACTGTAAGGGGAAGACATAGAAATACTAAATAAACTTCCAGTTCTGCCCCAAAACGTTTCGATTAGAAGTCATTTTCAATTAGTCAACTGGACTGCGAAATAAAGTCTGCTTTTTTTAATACTTGTGGAGTGGACACGAGGCTTAACTGTAACATAATGTAGATAACTAACACCATTACATTTATTTGAGTGTAAACAAAAAAAGTACATGATAAAATCGTCAGTGTCTTTATGGCAGTGATTGAAAGACGTGTTATTGTACATACATAGCCACACGACGCGATTGGGTATATGATATATTTACTGCCCACGAAAAACGACCACCTGTTCAGCAGCAAAATGAAGCCCCACGTCATTCAAACTTTTTTTTTTCTTCAAGCAGTACTGCCCTAAACTTTATATATAAACACATCTTTGCTGACAGATAACCTACCCCTTACAAAATAACGTTGTAAACAAGTTCTGTAAAACACTTTCTCTAAATCAGCGCTGCGATTAAGCTTCTAAACAAACGTCCAAACATATGCATGCAGCAATATATATAAACTAAAAGGCAGATTCATTCACTTACGTCACGCTGTTTTCCGCGTCAGCCCTCATTTCTCCTGCACAACTCAAGTTGCAATGCCTTCCCTGCAATTTACAATCCCAAAGGAACACTCTCCAGATCCGTGCAACGATACACGGGTGCTTGATCGTGTATTGTGCACGACAGGTAAGGCTCTCTCTCTCTCTCTCTCTAGCTATCCGTCTTTATCTTCAGTATAAGTGTTAACGCTGCAGCTGTAATTATGGGTCTGGGTGATGCAGCGCTGTGTTTACAAAGCAGCTCGATCAGAGAGCGAGCCCAGGGCGACTCCACGTGCGTGCCGCCCACCCCTTCACCAGCCGGGCGCACGCGAACCAACCGCCATCCCGCGAGACGCCGCGCCGGCCAATCAGAACCACCCCCGCTCTCTCGCGCTCTCTCTCTCGTTTCACACTCACAACGCAGACGGAGCCGGCGGTGTCAGGTTGATGTTAAATATCTGTCTCCGTCTGTTTTTATATATATTTATATATATATATATATAAATAATTTAAAATACAAAGTACGTGACGGTTTACGTGTTTGAACATTTATCGTTGCCAGCCTTTCAGACCTTTTTTTTTTTTTTTTTTTTTTTTTTTTAGACGGTCGTTTTTGTTGGGAGTTTTTGTTGGCTGCGAACGACAGAGTGAAAAAAAAGATGTTATTCCAGAAAATAATACATATTAAAATATATCAAGGCTACAGAAAGAACATTTGAGACAGTGCTTATTAAAGAAACCGGATAGCATTACTAGAAGTTAGTGATTAGTTCTAGTCATCTAAAATGAACAAGTTTTCATAATAAAAATGAAAAAATTTAAGACTGGAATAAAAAGAGTTTTGAAATTTATTTATATATATATATATATCCGTTTGCTTATTACTAGTCTTGTTTTCATTCCAATATAAATGTATGTCAGTTAATTCTGTAATTAAAATTTGGAAATTATTAAATAATAACTGATTTTTTTATAATATAATATATATTATAAATATATATATATATATATATATATATATATATATATATATATATATATATATATATATATATATATATTTTTATAATATATAAACACATTGAATACCGCAGATTAGAGACGGATCATCTTCTGAGTAAGCTTCAGCGCCACCTAGTGCACAGTAGTGTATTGCCAGCACAACAAAACACAACTTGATCCAGATTCTCTCATTGAAGTCACGTCATGACGTAAACTACGTGTCTGTGTGCGAGTGTGAGTTACACAAATATTTAGATACGTTAAAAAAAAAAAAGTGTTTTCCTTGTTAAAATACGTAAGCTTTTACAGGACTTTTTTGCTGATTCAGAATTGAATTTCCTCTGTTCTATGTATTGCATTTAAATTGCTTTGTTTAGCTCTTAAAGTCAACAAAGCAAGATCGCGGTCACGCAGGCACTCGTCTCCTTATCAGTGTTTCCTGCCACAGCGCTGGCTGATTGATTACCACTACTGTAGTTACGTTGTTTTCTAGGAATTTAACTCAAATTCCAGACTGGCAAAAACACTGTGATATTGCATCACCCTGTGGCTCAGCGGTTCCCACCCCCGGACCTGGGGGAGCCCCCAGTGCTTGCTGGTTTTCATTCCAGCTGAGCTTTCAATTACTGGACTAAACTACTTAACTGAACTGATAATTGGCTTAATTTCACCGCTCCTAAACAGCTGCAGAGTTCAGGTTTACTTATAAGATGTTACAGCAGCTAACAATTAAAAAAAAAAGAAAGGTCAAATTAAGCAAATTATCAGAGTGTGTGTGTGTGTGTCTGCATGTGTGTCTGTGTGTGTGAGAGTGTGTTTTATTTTGATGTGGTTTTGTATGTGAAATTGCTATTCGAATCTGTGGGCTACAAAAGCATTCATTCAACACAGAGGATCGCTTTTTATCATTAGCAGCTAAGCAGGGGAAGAATGTTGAATAATACTGATAAAAAATTAAAAAAAAAATAAACCCATCTGTTCAGAATGTGAAATTCCAGCTGGATGTGTAAACACGGTTGTTGCGTCGCACATGCACACGCACACACATGCACACACACTGTATATAAGCACAGCAGACTCCAGCACTTGAAGTTAAACAGCTCTGCTGTCGAGGGAATCGACGCTGAAAGACCCACCGATCCTGTGCCGACTCCCAAGTAAGAAATAACTTGTGTTATTATTATTATTATTATTATTATTATTATTATTATTATTATTAATGCAACACTGCTGAGGCTGGGCTACTCCCAGTGCAAGACTAGCTGAGTTATCTGTTATCCAGATTGTCTTAAAATCACGTCTGAAATGTCGTTATTGGTGCCTTTCTCCCTGGTAACTCACTCTCTCTCTCTCTCTTCACCATGCTGTCTCTGTGCTTTACCACACCTCTCTGCTTTACAATGCTTCCCTATGCTTTACCAGACCTCTCTGTGCTTTACAATGCTTCCCTATGCTTTACCAGACCTCTCTGTGCTTTACAATGCTTCCCTATGCTTTTCCATACCTCTCTGTGCTTTACAATGCTTCCCTGTGCTTTACCAGACCTCTCTGTGCTTTACAATGCTTCCCTATTCTTTACCAGACCTCTCTGTGCTTTACAATGCTTCCCTATGCTTTACCAGACCTCTCTGTGCTTTACAATGCTTCCCTATGCTTTACCAGACCTCTCTGTGCTTTACAATGCTTCCCTATGCTTTACCAGACCTCTCTGTGCTTTACAATGCTTCCTATGCTTTACCAGACCTCTCTGTGCTTTACAATGCTTCCCTATGCTTTACCAGACCTCTCTGTGCTTTACAATGCTTCCCTATGCTTTACCAGACCTCTCTGTGCTTTACAATGCTTCCCTATGCTTTACCAGACCTCTCTGTGCTTTACAATGCTTCCCTATGCTTTACCAGACCTCTCTGTGCTTTACAATGCTTCCCTATGCTTTACCAGACCTCTCTGTGCTTTACAATGCTTCCCTATGCTTTACCAGACCTCTCTGTGCTTTACAATGCTTCCCTATGCTTTACCAGACCTCTCTGTGCTTTACAATGCTTCCTATGCTTTACCAGGCCTCTCTGTGCTTTACAATGCTTCCTATGCTTTACCAGACCTCTCTGTGCTTTACAATGCTTCCCTATGCTTTACCAGGCCTCTCTGTGCTTTACAATGCTTCCCTATGCTTTACCAGACCTCTCTGTGCTTTACAATGCTTCCCTATGCTTTACCAGGCCTCTCTGTGCTTTACAATGCTTCCCTATGCTTTACCAGGCCTCTCTGTGCTTTACAATGCTTCCCTATGCTTTACCAGGCCTCTCTGTGCTTTACAATGCTTCCCTATGCTTTACCAGACCTCTCTGTGCTTTACATCGCTTGCCTGTGCTTTACCAGACCGCCTGTTTAGATCATTAAAAGGTATTATTCCATTTTGAAATCCTTGTCCAGCTCCGCCTGCATCATGAATCTGAAAGTTGCCCTCCTGATGGGCATCGCCACCATGTTCCTGCTCCTATTGGCTGGCCATATCGAGGCTGGCGTGACCTTTCACCCCCCGCTGAAAAACAAACCCGAGGGACCTAAAAAGGTAACGCCTGCCTGAACCGGGGTGGGTTCCTAATAAAGAGTCCAGCTCTTTCAGCTCTTTCCTTTGTGAGTAAACTTCATAGTTCTGCAGCTCCGCAGCGGGTTAATTGAGCTAATTAAGCTTTTCCTCTTTTTTTTTTTTTAGAAACCCAACCCCAAACGAAACACTGAATCTGTCCTGGATGCAGTACCGGAGATATCCACCGGGGGCTTTTTCACGAAGCAGGTCTGTACTTTGATTTCAGCAGACTTGAAACTTGAAAATTGAATTAATTTTTTTTTTAAATGAGCATGAAACTCCGTAGCTAAGGCTCCAGTCCATTTTCCTCTTACCGGCACCAGCGCCATTATCACTGGCCTCCCCGTTCACTTAAAGTATCGCGTCTCACCGTAGGATCCCAAACCGGACGTGCTGAGGGGATCCGGGTGTCAAAATCCCGGAGCAGGGATTCTGCGCAGCAGGCTGGAGGAACTCTTTGAAGGATTCCCCGCTGGTGAGTGTTGACTGCGTCTCGCTCGCCTGCAGCTCTCTGCAAAAGCACAGGAGGAGAGTCAAGCATTGGGCGGGATTATATTAGATATCATGGTAGAGTCAAGCACTGGGGGTCATTATATTAGACATCATGGTAGAGTCAAGCACTGGGGGTCATTATATTAGACATCATGGTAGAGTCAAGCACTGGGGGTCATTATATTAGACATCATGGTAGAGTCAAGCACTGGGGGTCATTATATTAGACATCATGGTAGAGTCAAGCACTGGGGGTCATTATATTAGACATCATGGTAGAGTCAAGCACTGGGGGTCATTATATTAGACATCATGGTAGAGTCAAGCACTGGGGGTCATTATATTAGACATCATGGTAGAGTCAAGCACTGGGGGTCATTATATTAGACATCATGGTAGAGTCAAGCACTGGGGGTCATTATATTAGACATCATGGTAGAGTCAAGCACTGGGGGTCATTATATTAGACATCATGGTAGAGTCAAGCACTGGGGGTCATTATATTAGACATCATGGTAGAGTCAAGCACTGGGGGTCATTATATTAGACATCATGGTAGAGTCAAGCACTCAGGGTCATTATATTAGACATCATGGTAGAGTCAAGCACTGGGGGGGTCATTATATTAGACATCATGGTAGAGTCAAGCATTGGGGGTCATTATATTAGACATCATGGTAGAGTCAAGCACTGGGGGTCATTATATTAGATATCATGGTAGAGTCAAGCACTGGGGGGTCATTATATTTCAATTCTTTTAAAATTGTCTCTTTGCACTCTGAGCCCAATCCGATAAGCTTAGAAAACCCAAATAATAAACAGAACAAATTTTGACCCCGTTTTTAATTTACTTCATAAAATCGATAATGTGATCATCGAATGGGAAAAAAAATAAATTAGGTCCTCATCCACTTTATTCCATGGGTAAGTATTTCCACAGCTAAAGGATAATCACATTATACACACATGGACAAGTAGACTCAGTCCCACGATGCACGGAGCTTTTTAAATAGGAAGGAACAGCAGATCGGAACATCATTAGCCATGCAGTAAATGACATCACAAGCACACTGATGGATTTCAATAGAAATGAGTGAGTCTAGTTTCCATCACAGCATCCAAAGCCCTCAAGTGCCTTCGCTGTTTTGTTTTCAAGCGCGCTTTCCCTGTGACGGTGTTAGACAGACCCAAACGCTGGAGAGAAGTGGCCTCTTGAGCTCAAACTATGTATAGTGTGTCTATCTATCTATATTAGGAACTGAACACAAGTATATGAAAAACTCCAGCAACCCTTTGCTTTTTATTTTGTCTTGCAGAAAACGGAGAGTAGCTGGGAAAACGATCACCCCCTCCCCTCCCTCCCTCACTCCATGTCCCTTTAAAACTTGGTGACACGTTTGCACGCTCAGATCAGATTCAAATAAAGCGTTCATGTGAATGTATCCAGGGCCGGTGTGCGTTTTGCTGTGTGGGAGACGCTGTGTGCTGGGGTGTCCCCTTGCCACTTGCCCAAGGTCAACCCAGGTTTTGAAATCCAGTTCCCTTCACTGTTATTAGCAGCTGGTCTCCTTTGAAGGGTTTGATCCATTCCTGGTTTTCACTGGGAGTTTAATAATCAGACACACCTGAGCTTGTTAGCTAGACACACTGGGGGCTGATCAAGCTGGTAGTAAAACCTGGACTGGGCGACACTGCTCTGCAATAGGAGTCTGATTACCATCCCAGAGTTGCCAGGTCAGGGGTCAAGGGGGGTCAGGTACGCTACTGTTTTTAGTCACTATAAAATGAGGGAGGGGAAAAAAATAAAACAAACAAAATCTAAAAAGTGAAAACCTTTATTTTTGTTTAATGACATTTAAATTTCTGTGGATATTGACTTTGTTATTCCACAAATAACAGACTTTACAAAACTCACAACCCATTATCCCGCCTATAATTAAATTATCTGTAGTGAATGCATGATTACCATAATTAATACTATGAATATTAATATTATTATTATTTACAAAGAGAACTTGCATGTGCAGTTGGAAAGGAGTACAAAAAGACAAGATTATTTAGAAAATGGATACAGCTAACAAAATAAAAGTATAAAAAAATAAAACACAAGTCCCAAGTACCAAATGTGTTTGCTGATTAACATGTTTTTAAAAATATATATTAAAAAAAACAAAACAATCACAGCTCATCAAATGCATTCTTCTTCCTCTTATTATTAATAATATAACTTATATTTTATAACACATACAACTATGGCCAAATGTTTCGCTTTGAAAAATGTGACATTTGGAAATCTAACATGAAATACTAGGCTGCTGTGCTTCCGATATAGACTTTTTTTTGCGATTATCATTTTGTTGTTTCTTTGATTGCATGACGTTAAATAAAATATCTAAATGATGTTCATAAAAACACACACGAATTATATATATATATATATATATATATATATATATAAAGCAGTTTACAGCCCCGGGACTCACGAAATGTAAACACAACGCTGTAGTATTAACTTGAAACAATACGCATGTCCAGGTTTGTTATATATATATATATTTATATATACACACACAAGCACATATATCCCTTTGCTTGCTAAAGACATCACCAACACCAACACCAGCTCTTAGAGACAGATATCCACAGGATAAGCCATGCACAGCTATGGACAAAGGGTTTGTACTACCTAGAATTACTAATAATAATAATAATAGTACAATAATATATATATATATATATATATATGAACATAATTCAGATATTTTATTTAACGTCATGTAATCAAAGAAACTACAAAATGATATCGCAAAAATAATAGCAGTCCAGTGAGTATTTCATGTGAGATTTCGAAATGTCACGTTTTCTGTCAGTTTTTCATATGGGGGGGGGGGGGACTCCAAAGCGCTGGTGTGTGATTCAATACGTTAACAAGGGAACATTATTCAGCAGCTTTCATTGGACTCTATGAAGCTGAGGGAGTTCATTCTATATAGAGGGGGTGTGATTCAATATGTTAACAAGGGAACATTATTGAGCAGCTTTCATTGGACTCTATGAAGCTGAGGGAGTTCATTCTATATAGAGGGTGTGTGATTCAATATGTTAACAAGGGAACATTATTCAGCAGCTTTCATTGGACTCTATGAAGCTGAGGGAGTTCATTCTATATAGAGGGTGTGAATTCAATATGTTAACAAGGGAACATTATTCAGCAGCTTTCATTGGACTCTATGAAGCTGAGGGAGTTCATTCTATATAGAGGGTGTGGAATTCAATATGTTAACAAGGGAACATTATTCAGCAGCTTTCATTGGACTCTATGAAGCTGAGGGAGTTCATTCTATATAGAGGGTGTGTGATTCAATATGTTAACAAGGGAACATTATTCAGCAGCTTTCATTGGACTCTATGAAGCTGAGGGAGTTCATTCTATATAGAGGGTGTGGGATTCAATATGTTAACAAGGGAACATTATTCAGCAGCTTTCATTGGACTCTATGAAGCTGAGGGAGTTCATTCTATATAGAGGGTGTGTGATTCAATATGTTAACAAGGGAACATTATTCAGCAGCTTTCATTGGACTCTATGAAGCTGAGGGAGTTCATTCTATATAGAGGGTGTGTGATTCAATATGTTAACAAGGGAACATTATTCAGCAGCTTTCATTGGACTCTATGAAGCTGAGGGAGTTCATTCTATATAGAGGGTGTGTGATTCAATATGTTAACAAGGGAACATTATTCAGCAGCTTTCATTGGACTCTATGAAGCTGAGGGAGTTCATTCTATATAGAGGGTGTGGAATTCAATATGTTAACAAGGGAACATTATTCAGCAGCTTTCATTGGACTCTATGAAGCTGAGGGAGTTCATTCTATATAGAGGGTGTGTGATTCAATATGTTAACAAGGGAACATTATTCAGCAGCTTTCATTGGACTCTATGAAGCTGAGGGAGTTCATTCTATATAGAGGGTGTGTGATTCAATATGTTAACAAGGGAACATTATTCAGCAGCTTTCATTGGACTCTATGAAGCTGAATCGGTTAACTCTAGAGGGGGATGCGACACTTTTGGCCTGCGCTGCAAATCAAAAATCACAGAGACGCCTCCGCCAGGTTCATTGTGAAAAACAGAACCTGGAGTTCCAGCCTTCCAGAGATCGGACCGACCGCTCCACTGCTATGCCAAATAAATAGATAAATAAAGCTTTAAAAACATTGTATTTTTGCGACTCCAAATGTAAAAAGCGCCTGAAGCACCTGTCATGCGATTGATTAAAGTTTCAGATTCGGTACCGCTGGTCGAGTGTGTAATGCAGGAGGCAGGGATGCTGTAGGAATTGAACTAGACAAACGTTTCATCAGCCACAGGCATCTGGAGAACCAGCTGAAACGTTTGTCTTATTTTGGGGTTTATTTAATCGGCCTACATCCTGATCAGCCACAGCTGGCTTTTTAGAGCATTTCTTATTTTTTGCTCGTCCAGTATTGTACAATTCTCTATCGGTCCAGCTGGGGTTCACCAGGCTCATACAGACTGATCAAATGAACAGCTTAGTTTTACAGTTCAGTTTGACGTTAGATTTCATGATTGAGTGTTTAAAGCTATGTATGATTGAGAACAGGGGTGGGGGTGGGGGTGGGGTGGGGATTGATAATTTTTTTCTTTTTTTTGTAAAATGTTGTCAATGTTACAGACGGCGAGGTAGAAATACAGGGCAGAGTACCTCAGCTTGCATCAACACGAGCCTGAAGTAATGTTACAAACTTATCAAAGTTCACAGCAAAGTGTAGTAAAACACAAACCTAAGAGAAAGGGGGCTCCCTCCAGTCCAGGGCAGGCTTGAGGCACGGAGACTGAACTGCTCCCTCCCTCCCTCCCTCACCCCCTAAGAGAGGGGCTCCTCCAGTCCAGGGCAGGCTTGAGGCACGGAGTCTGAACTGCTCCCTCCCTGCCTCCCTCACCCCCTAAGAAGGGGCTCCCTCCAGTCCAGGGCAGGCTTGAGGCACGGAGTCTGAACTGCTCCCTCCTGCCTCCCTCACCCCCTAAGAGAGGGGCTCCCTCCAGTCCAGGGCAGGCTTGAGGCACGGAGACTGAACTGCTCCCTCCTCCCTCCCTCACCCCCTAAGAGAAGGGGCTCCCTCCAGTCCAGGGCAGGCTTGAGGCACGGAGACTGAACTGCTCCTCCCTCCCTCACCCCCTAAGAAAGGGGCTCCCTCCAGTCCAGGGCAGGCTTGAGGCACGGAGACTGAACTGCTCCCTCCCTCCCTCACCCCCTAAGAGAAAGGGGGCTCCCTCCAGTCCAGGGCAGGCTTGAGGCATGGAGACTGAACTGCTCCCTCCCTCCCTCACCCCCTTAAGAGAAAGGGGGCTCCCTCCAGTCCAGGGCAGGCTTGAGGCATGGAGACTGAACAGTAACCCAAAACAACACTGAGACTTTTTCTTATTCTGACTGTACCTATCCCACTTACATACCTTCAAACGAATGTAAAATTAAAAATGAAAAAAAAGATATGAACAGGATGCTTAATCACTTCACTGACATAACCAGCAGGTCTAAAAAGCAGTTTACTTTTTATAACAAATAAAACAAACAAACAAACAAACATACTGGGAAGGACGTTTAAATAGACTAGAGCCAGGGGTCTCCAGCCCTGGTCCAGCAGGTTTTACAGCTGTCTTGACATCATCAGTGGCTAAAGATCTGGAGCACCTGTCCATCTTGACCAATTAAGCCAATTACTTGTGTTCATTTAAAGTAAGTGAGAGACTGGTTGAAAGGGAAGCCAGCAGCCCCAGCAGCTGGGAGACCCCTGGATTAGACTGTAGCGAGACTCTTTCCTGCACTGTGCTGCTTCAACTTCCGTTTGTCATCTTTTTTTTTTTTTTCCAGTTTCCTGAAATCTCTCTCTCTCTCTCTCTCTCTCTCTCTCTCTCTCTCTCTCTCTCTCTCTCTCTCTCCCTCCCTCAGCTTTTCTAAACACTCTCACTGACAAGTGGTTCTCTCGATATATGTAACAATGCGACTCAGACAGACAGACAGGCAGGGAGACAGGGAGACAGGGAAACAGAGACAGACACAGACAGCCAGCCTGGTCAGGTTCAGTTTTTAAAAGTGCTTCTTTCTGCATTGAGAACTGTTGCCAGTGATGGTCCGTGTGTGGGTGTGTGGGTGTGTGTGGGTGTTCATCCAGTGTCTTCGCTAGCATTCAAACTCATCGCTCTCCTCTGGGCCTCTGCTCACACCGGCATAACTCCTACCTGAAAAAATAAATAAATAAATAAATAAATAAATAAAGGGTGTTTAGGTTTTAGGATTTTTAAAAGTGATCGAATTCCACGGCTGTGATTATCAATCTATCACCACAACCAGCCTCCCAGCTGTATACACTTCAGACATAGAGATCGCTGCTTCATGCCTACCTGAGCCAGACTCTCTGGAAATCACTGCTCCATGCCTACCTGAGCCAGACTCTCTGGAAATCACTGCTCCATGCCTACCTGAGCCAGACTCTGGAAATCACTGCTCCATGCCTACCTGAGCCAGACTCTCTGGAAATCACTGCTCCATGCCTACCTGAGCCAGGCTCTCTGGAAATCACTGCTCCATGCCTACCTGAGCCAGGCTCTGGAAATCACTGCTCCATGCCTACCTGAGCCAGACTCTCTGGAAATCACTGCTCCATGCCTACCTGAGCCAGACTCTCTGGAAATCACTGCTCCATGCCTACCTGAGCCAGGCTCTGGAAATCACTGCTCCATGCCTACCTGAGCCAGACTCTCTGGAAATCACTGCTCCATGCCTACCTGAGCCAGACTCTCTGGAAATCACTGCTCCATGCCTACCTGAGCCAGACTCTCTGGAAATCACTGCTCCATGCCTACCTGAGCCAGACTCTGGAAATCACTGCTCCATGCCTACCTGAGCCAGACTCTCTGGAAATCACTGCTCCATGCCTACCTGAGCCAGACTCTCTGGAAATCACTGCTCCATGCCTACCTGAGCCAGACTCTCTGGAAATCGCTGCTTCATGCCTACCTGAGCCAGACTCTCTGGAAATCGCTGCTTCATGCCTACCTGATTCGGGCTCTGTGGAAAGCAGCTCCGAGCTGTCGATTCTCCCCTGCTCGTACAGAGCCAGCTGATCAAATATCTTCTGCTTGGCTGGGTTCATGACAATCCCGTGCCGGGGCAACGAATCCTCTGTAAATGGGGGGGGGGGATGGGATTAAAAAAGAAAAAATGAATCTACAATAATGAAACGCTCAACAGTGCTGCATTTTCAAATACTAAAATAAACTTACATGCAATGACAAACGTTTGCACAAAATGTGTTTTTCGCTGATGAAATCAGCTTCGGTTCACATGATTTTTTTTTGCTCAGCAATGCGGACTCGGGGGGGGGGGGGCCCCCGCTAGCGATAAACTCCTTCCTCTTAATGTTCCCATTAACAGGAACGTGTGAGGAATGGGAATCAGACTCCTGTTGCACAGCAGCGTCACCCAGTCCAGGTTTTACTACCAGCTTGATCAGCCCCCAGTGTGTCTCGGTAACAAGCTCAGGTGTGTCTGATTATTAAACTCCCAGTGAAACCAGGACTGGATCACAGTGCTGTGCAGCAGGAGTCTGATTCCCAGTCCTGGTACTGGAGTGTGAGTACCTTGCCTGAGGCTGGCCAAGGCCCTGGCTGGACTGGTTCCTTTCAAACTCCCAGAATTCTCTGATGCTTGGCAGCTCTCCCAGCAGCAGCTGGCACCAGCAACGCTTCCCGGTCCAGGAGCACCAGCGGAGTGGGGAGGTTTCCCAAGTCTGTTCTTCCCCTGGCTGGAATTCCTGGGAGAATCGCGGGGAACATCCCTGGAACAGTACTGGGAGTAGCCCTGCGACTCGTCGGACTCGCACGGGATCTGAGAAATGGCGCTCCTCCGGTTTTCCGTCACGGAGATCTCCCGGAGGTCAGAGACAGCGGCCTCCATGGGGGCTTCAAGACGCAGTAGGTGTTTTCCTGGGGTCCCGTGCAGAGGCGAGAGAGCTGCTCTGTGAGGGAGTCCAGAGGGGTGGACGGGGATGCTGAGCTGTCCCAGGGGGAATCGGAGATGGAATAGACCTGCTGTAAACGCTCCTGAAGATCTTTCAGCTTTTCGTACACCTGCAAGAAAAAAAAAAATAAAATTAGAAGGCACTGCACAAAATATTTCTCTGCTTGACTCGGTCTCTTCTAGTTTCAATCACACTGATGAAGGCACTGGAGCCCAAACGCTGGTCTGCTTGACTCGGTCTCTTCTAGTTTCAATAACACTGATGAAGGCACTGGAGCCCAAACGCTGGTCTGCTTAACTCGGCCTCTTCTAGTTTCAATCACACTGATGAAGGCACTAGAGCCCAAACGCTGGTCTGCTTGACTCAGCCTCTTCTAGTTTCAATAACACTGATGAAGGCACTGGAGCCCAAACGCTGGTCTGCTTGACTCGGTCTCTTCTAGTTTCAATAACACTGATGAAGGCACTGGAGCCCAAACGCTGGCCTGCTTGACCGTTAACGTTATCTGTTAAACAGAGGGAGGGACGGGTTCCATGTACGAATCTCACCTCGGTCATCTTGGGCCTCTTCTTGGGGCGCCGCTCCAGGCAGCGGCAGGCCAGGGTGCAGAGGTCGAGGGTCAGAGCTGGGGTGCAGACTCCGGCGCTCCTGTCCAGGTGCTGCTGACAGATGCGCTCCGCGGTTCTCCGTGTGCGTTCCTCGGGACTGAGCACCCTGCTCCCCTCCTCCTCCTCCTCCTCGTCTTCCTCAGGCTCAGAAGCCAGGTCTTTCTGCACGGGGAGAGAGGGGGTGGGTGTGATGTTGGATGGCTCTTTTTTTATTTTATTTTTTATATAGACAGTGAGGTGAAAGTCGCTGCAGATTACATCTGTTCTCTTTCTCTGGGCTGGTCTGTACCTACCAGGTATCTGGTCTTGGAGTTGCTGTCTCCTTCCATAGCTCTGCGGCCTGTCAGCATCTCCAGCAACACCTAGGGGAGGACGACAGCGTCAGTTACAGACTGTTAGAGTTGCGACGAGACAACAACACCATCTGCAGGTCCCGACGGGATGTGCAGGTCCTGATAGGAGTGCTGTCGTTCTCTGGTGCTGTGGTGCTCTGTGCTGTGTGCTGGGTGCTCTGTGCTGTGTGCTGTGGTGCTCTGTGCTGTAGTGCTCTGTGCTGGGTGCTGTGGTGCTCTGTGCTCTGGTGCTCTGTGCTCTGTGCTGTGGTGCTCTGTGCTGGGTGCTCTGTGCTGTGGTGCTCTGTGCTGGGTGCTCTGTGCTGTGGTGCTCTGTGCTGTGGTGCTCTGTGCTGGGTGCTCTGTGCTGTGGTGCTCTGTGCTGTGGTGCTCTGTGCTGTGGTGCTCTGTGCTGTGGTGCTCTGTGCTGGGTGCTGTGGTGCTCTGTGCTGTGGTGCTCTGTGCTGGGTGCTGTGGTGCTCTGTGCTGGGTGCTGTGGTGCTCTGTGCTGTGGTGCTCTGTGCTGTGGTGCTCTGTGCTGGGTGCTCTGGTGCTCTGTGCTGTGGTGCTCTGTGCTGTGGTGCTCTGTGCTGGGTGCTGTGGGGCTCTGTGCTGTGGTGCTCTGTGCTGTGGTGCTCTGGTGCTCTGTGCTGTGGTGCTGTGGTGCTCTGTGCTGTGGTGCTCTGTGCTGGGTGCTGTGGTGCTCTGTGCTGGGTGCTCTGTGCTGTGGTGCTCTGTGCTGTGGTGCTCTGGTGCTCTGTGCTGTGGTGCTCTGGTGCTCTGTGCTGTGGTGCTCTGTGCTGGGTGCTCTGGTGCTCTGTGCTGTGGTGCTCTGGTGCTCTGTGCTGTGGTGCTCTGGTGCTCTGTGCTGTGGTGCTCTGGTGCTCTGTGCTGCTCACCACTCCGAAGCTGTAGGTGTCGATCTCCAGGCTGAGGCGCCCCGTCTTCAGGTACTCCTGAGGGAGGTAGGCCAGCGTCCCGCGCAGCGTGCAGTGCAGCGCCACCGTCGTGGTCCTGCCCGGGCTCGCCGAGCTGCGACTGAACCGGGCCAGCCCGAAATCAGACAGCTTCGGAACCAGGGCACTGTCCAGGAGGACGTTGGAGCTGAAACAACAATATAACAATATAATAATAATAATAATAATAATAATAATAATCGTTTCACTTTGACTGGTAAATTGACACCAGCCACCCTCGCCCGTGGACTGTCAGCAAGTGTGTGGGTCTATCATTTAGCTTTAAATTCAACCGGGAAATTACCATTGAGATTAAAAGACCAAGCAGCTTTGAATTACTAATGATTCCTTCTCTTATTTTTTTCCCCTCCCTCCTTTCTTTAAGACATTTGCAGTCAATCTAAACACTTCTTACTGCAATTACCGAAATAGAGGGCTGGGAATCAGACTCCCGCTGCACAGCAGTGTGATCCGGTCCTGGTTTCACTGGGAGTTTAATAATCAGACACAGCTGAGCTTGTTAGCTAGACACACTGTGGGGCTGATCAAGCTGGTAGCAGTAAAACCTGGACTGGATCACACTTCTGTGCAATAGGAGTCTTATTCCCATTCCTAAAATATTATGTTTTTTTTTTAGTTTTTTTTTTTAGTCTGTAAATCACCAGCATAAGGCACATGTATTTATTTCTTTTTTAAAATCACAAACATGTACAAACACACCCATTGGATTATCTGCTGTATAGATCCCGCCCCTCCCCTCACCTCTTGACATCCCCGTGGATGAGACTTGGAGAGCAGGTGTGCAGGAACTGAATCGCTTTGGCCAAGTCCAGCAGGATATTTACACGCTGCGGCCACAAGAGGGCGCCCCCGCTTCTCTGAAACCAGACTGCAGGTTAATTTAAATTTGTTCCTGGGGTGTCAAAACTCCACTCCTGGAGATGGGGGTGGGGGTGGGTAGTAGGGGGCTCTCAGCGTCTTCTGGCTTTCGCTCTCCCAATGCATTTGCTGGCTAATCTTCCAGATGTCCGTCCCCCCCCATATATATATATATATATATATATATATATATATATATATATATATAAAGACTAGAAGAGAGTTTATTTAATTATTTATTTTAATCCGTCCCGTACGATGTAACTGCACAAGGAAAATCGACAGAGAGACATTCCAGGATCTTTAACCAGGATAGACCCGACGGCAGCGCAAGAAATAACACACGATAAAAAAATAAAATAAAAAAACACACAGACAAATCAGACACCTTGCAATGCAGGCGGTCGTCCAGCGAGCCATTAGACATGTAGCCGTAGATCAGACAGTGAACCCCTTTCTCCACGCAGTACCCCCCGAAATCCACTATGTTCGGGTGACGGTACCTGCGATTATAAAAAACAAAAAAACATGCAATTCAGGACATTTAAAAAGGCTAACTTTTCAAAGTACAATTAGTCCTCGTTTATTTGGCCCCCCGTGTAGGGTGACCACATGACTCTGTGTGCAGCTCTGGCTAAAACTTTTGCATCAATCTCTCTATAGAACACATTCAGCTTCATAAAGTCGCAGGAAACTCCTAGTGAAACCAGGAACGGATCACACTGCCCATGCAGCGGGAGTCTTGTTTCCAGCCCTGCTATTAAACTCGGACAGGAAGCTGCCACTGCTCCTTGTTAGAAGCGCGTTGATAGAAAGCTGGTCTTACTGGTGAAGTTTCTCCACTTCTGTCTTGAAGCTTTCTTTAACAGTATTCCAGTCCAGGTCAGAATCCTTCAATGAAAAGAACAAAACAATTGAAAACACAATTTCTGGTTACTGTATGGCTTCCGGTAGACTTTTTGTTTTCTTGCGATCATTTTGGAGTTTCTTTGATTACGTGACGTTAAGTAACAGATCTGAATGATGTGCTGCAGTAGACTCACAGAGATTCAGTTTTTAGGGCAGGACAGGTGACGGACGCCTCTCCCCGAAATAAAGATGCCTTGACCAGACTGCACCCAGCTACCTCCAGACCCTCGTCTCTCCCTACAGCCCCACACAACCTCTCCGCTCCGCCTGCACTAGAAGACTGGCTCTACCTCCTCTACGCTCCCCTGCCTCCAGAGCCCGCTCCTTCTCCACCCTCGCCCCGCAGTGGCGGAATGACCTTCCTACAGATGTCAGGACTGCCCAGTCCCTGACCACCTTCTGGCGCCTCCTTAAGACTCACCTCTTCAGAAAGCACCTGTAGAACTCCTCTGTTCTTCCCCTGGGACACTTATCACCCTTCCTTAAATGTGCTTTACTTGCTCTTATCTGCCCCCTATTTTACTGCATTTAATCCTGTACTTCAGAGTACTATAATCTGTCACAAGTGTCATTTAATCTGTAGTATTTTTTATTTAATTATATCCTGATGTAACTATCACGGACACTGTTATCTGCTGTATTATTGAATCGTATTTTGTCATATACTTGTACTTGCTAGAACCGAAGTCATTGTATTTGATCTTGCTCTTAATTGTATTATTACTTGTTCTGTGATTCTTGAAATGTGTTTTTGTTTACGACTGTAAGTCGCCCTGGATAAGGGCATCTGCTAAGCAATAAAATAAATAAACGTCACTCACCTCTTTGAGTTTCTTCACAGCGTACTCAGTGTGTCTCATGGTGGCTCTGTACACACAGCCGAACCCGCCTTCCCCAATCTTCCTGCTCTCGGAAAAGTTATCCGTGCCGCGGACGATCTCGGCGAGCGGCCAGCACAGTGCATTCTGGGATAGTGGCGGATCAATGCTCTGGGGGGAACTGGAGGGAGCCTGCGACCAGAGGAAAAGGAAAAGGTTACATAACATATCGCACCGCAACAGAGATCTGTATCGTTACAAGACCACAGCACAGCTCTTCAGTGGAGAATGAGTGAGCGTTATACAGGTGCTATGAATACCCACTCTCCTTGTCACATTTAAATGCTGTCTTAAGAAAATGATGAGGATATTTGCTCTTAATGTGTCTCACCAGCACCATCACATGTATTGTGAAGGAAGTTGTAAATAATGGGTAAAAAAATAATGTAATTGTTTGTAAAAATAATGTGATATCTTGTAACAATTGTAAGTCGCCCTGGATAAGGGCGTCTGCTAAGAAATAAATAATAATAACAATAATAATAATAATAATAATAATAATAATAATAATACCTGAGCTTGTTTGCTAGACACACTTGGGGCTGATCAAGCTAAAACACTGGACTGGATCACACTGCTGTGCAATAGGAGTCTGATTCCCAGCCCTGCTATGACCCACTCAGTAACGTGCCAGTTTCAGCTGCTCTCTATGTAACAGTACCTGAGAAGCAGGGGAGCAAGCCGACGGCTGCTTTTCTTTCAGTGAGTCGAGGCAGGCAGGAGGAGGGCCAGGCTTGGGCAGAGTCCTTGGAACCGCTGCTGGAAACACACAAGCGCACCCAAACATAAACACAGGATTACTGAGTCATTCAGCAGACGCTTTTATCCAGAGCGACTCACAGAGACTAGGGGGGTGAACTCTGCATCATCAACAACTGCTGCTGCAGAGTCACTTCCAATAGGAGCTTGTTTGTTTTACGTCTCGTCCGAAGGACGGAGCACAAGGAGGTGAAGTGACTTGCTCAGGGTCACACACAGAGGCTGAGCTGGGATTTGAACCCGGATCCTCTACAGTGCTGTTCTTCGAGTGGGAGGAATTACCTTGCACAAACATCTTGGTCTCCGCCTCTCTTGTCGGGTCTCTCGTCCTGACAGGGCAGCTGGGGAGGGCGGGGCGGAGGGGTGGGGTTGGTACGAGGGAGGGGGTGACGGGGAGGCGAGGACGGTTGGCAGGACTGACGGGCCACGGGATTGGTCTCGTAGGTCTCCCTAAAAACAAAAAGACACGAAAACAAAATGAGAAGCACATCCAGCTTCATGGTACTGCACGGAAACGGAGAGGAGAGGAGAGAGCTTTGGTTTTCTTGTTTTGAAATCATCACGTTAATGAATGGATTTATTGAACTCCTTCTTAAAAGCAATTTCCGAGTTTGAGTAACAGCACAGCCCTAATATACAGCTCTGGAAAAAAAGTACACAGACATAGCTGAATACACACACACACACACACACACACACACACACACAGACACACACACACACATACACAGACATTGCTTTACAATGCTTCCCTATGCTTTACTAGACCTCTCTGTGCTTTACAATGCTTCCCTATGCTTTACCAGACCTCTCTGTGCTTTACAATGCTTCCCTATGCTTTACCAGACCACTCTGTGCTTTACAATGCTTCCCTATGCTTTACCATACCTCTCTGTGCTTTACAATGCTTCCCTATGCTTCACCAGACCTCTCTGTGCTTTACAATGCTTCCCTGTGCTTTACCACACCTCTCTGTGCTTTACAATGCTTCCCTATGCTTTACCAGACCTCTCTGTGCTTTACAATGCTTCCCTATGCTTTACCAGACCTCTCTGTGCTTTACAATGCTTCCCTATGCTTTACCAGACCTCTCTGTGCTTTACAATGCTTCCCTATGCTTTACCAGACCTCTCTGTGCTTTACAATGCTTCCCTGTGCTTTACCACACCTCTCTGTGCTTTACAATGCTTCCCTATGCTTTACCAGACCTCTCTGTGCTTTACATTGCTCCCCTATACTTTACCACACCTCTCTGTGCTTTACAATGCTTCCCTATGCTTTACCAGACCTCTCTGTGCTTTACAATGCTTCCCTATGCTTTACCAGACCTCTCTGTGCTTTACAATGCTTCCCTATGCTTTACCAGACCTCTCTGTGCTTTACAATGCTTCCCTATGCTTTACCAGACCTCTCTGTGCTTTACAATGCTTCCCTGTGCTTTACCACACCTCTCTGTGCTTTACAATGCTTCCCTATGCTTTACCAGACCTCTCTGTGCTTTACATTGCTCCCCTATACTTTACCACACCTCTCTGTGCTTTACAATGCTTCCCTATGCTTTACCAGACCTCTCTGTGCTTTACAATGCTTCCCTATGCTTTACCAGACCTCTCTGTGCTTTACAATGCTTCCCTATGCTTTCCCATGCTTTATGTGACCCAGCCCACAGTTTCTCCTTGCAGTATTGCCGTTGTCAGGAACTTGAGCAATGAGCCCCCCCCCCCCCCGCTAGAAATTTGCTTTGAAGTGATCATCACAAGATGAATCACGAAGGCTCCACTGAATCTGGAAGCTTATTGTTAAAACTCACTCTTGCGTTTACAGCTCTGGTCAAAAGTTTTGAGTCGTCTAGAATTTTCGGATTGAGACATACTTAATTAAAAAAAACACAAAAAAAAAAAACATCATTTGGATCTTTTATTTAACATCATGTAATCAAAGAAACTCCAAAATTTTTTCGTGAAGTATCTGGGAAAACTCCAAAGCAATGTGTGATTCAATATGTTAACAAGGGAACATTATTCAGCAGCTTTCATTGGACTCTATGAAGCTGAGGGAGTTCATTCTATATAGAGGGTGTGTGATTCAATATGTTAACAAGGGAACATTATTCAGCAGCTTTCATTGGACTCTATGAAGCTGAGTGAGTTCATTCTATATAGAGGGTGTGGAATTCAATATGTTAACAAGGGAACATTATTCAGCAGCTTTCATTGGACTCTATGAAGCTGAGGGAGTTCATTCTATATAGAGGGGTGTGAATTCAATATGTTAACAAGGGAACATTATTCAGCAGCTTTCATTGGACTCTATGAAGCTGAGGGAGTTCATTCTATATAGAGGGTGTGTGATTCAATATGTTAACAAGGGAACATTATTCAGCAGCTTTCATTGGACTCTATGAAGCTGAGGGAGTTCATTCTATATAGAGGGTGTGGAATTCAATATGTTAACAAGGGAACATTATTCAGCAGCTTTCATTGGACTCTATGAAGCTGAGGGAGTTCATTCTATATAGAGGGTGTGGAATTCAATATGTTAACAAGGGAACATTATTCAGCAGCTTTCATTGGACTCTATGAAGCTGAGGGAGTTCATTCTATATAGAGGGTGTGTGATTCAATATGTTAACAAGGGAACATTATTCAGCAGCTTTCATTGGACTCTATGAAGCTGAGGGAGTTCATTCTATATAGAGGGTGTGTGATTCAATATGTTAACAAGGGAACATTATTCAGCAGCTTTCATTGGACTCTATGAAGCTGAGGGAGTTCATTCTAGAGGGCAGCGAGAGCTTTTCCGTTTGGCCCGTCAGCTGTCCTTACAAAAAACATTACAAAAACTGAAATTGCTGATACGCAATTCTACAGGGTATTTGTGTCCCCTGACATGAAACGCCCCATTATTGAGGAACAAACTTAGCTGGTAGTAATCCTTCTCTTTCCTTGTTTACAACCCAGTCTGTATGCAGGCTAGCCTCCGATCAATACACTATATTCACTCTCTCTGGTTTTAATTCCAACAGAGCTCGCAATTACTGAACTGGACCCTTCATTGAACGGATCGTTGGCTTAATTAGACCTTTATGATTGTTCTCAGCTCTTAAACAGTTGCAGATTTTCAAGCCAGCTGTAACATTTTAGAAGTAACTTGAAGTCGGCGACTTTTTAGGAGCCGAGAACAATTAAGGTGGTCTGATTTAAGCAAATGATCGGGTCTAGTTTCAGTAATTGAGAGCTCTGTTGGACTGGAAACGGGTTTGGGAAACGCTACTCTAGAGAACCACAGTTATGTTTGTCTTTTTTTTGGTTTTTTCTACATTTGCGAGGTAAAGAGTGAGTCAGCGTCAAATGGACCCAGACAGCGAGAGCCATACAGAGTACAGCAAACCGCCAGAGAAAATAAGACAAAAACAACTATTCAAGCACAGTAAAATAGCTGAAAAAAAAACCTGTTTGCCAACAGTAAGAAATGCACCTGCGACACACCTGTGAAAGATGGCAAGGTAAACATGTGCTCAAGTTAAAACCTTTCCTTTAGACTTCAGCGCACTGCAGTTCAAACATGCCAATACATATTTAAACACAGCGCTGTATCTTGAAGTCTGTATCTTCTGCCGCACAGATAAAGCGATTTTTACTAATTGACTTGCTTTCGTGTTAGTTGGCATGAATGTTGGCTGCGCAGCCATTTTCTGAAAAAAAAAAAAAAAAAGACAACGAGGAGGAAGTGTCTATTTTTGGCCAAAAAACGAAAGAGAAATCATTTCTCATGAATTGAACGAATCACTTCAAACGTCGCAGTTTTTTAATAAAATGAAGCTTGCTGTGTTAAAAGCGCTCCAGTGGGCTTTGAGCAGCTGTTCGTTTGCAGGATGTTGTTTTGAATATTTTCAGGACAGGATATATATATATATATATATATATATATATGTATGTATGTATGTATGTATGTATGTATGTATTCGCTTTGTATTATTACACAGCGTTCAGACAGTGTATCAGTACTTGTTTCTAAGCTGTATTGGCTGATTGGTGTGAAACAACCCCCACACCAAGCTGGTAGTAAAACCTGGACTGGAGTCTGATTTTCATCCCTGAAAAAAATACAGTGAACAGAAAAACAAGCTCGAGAAACCGGATTGCATTTGATTATAATCTAATAAAGTACTGATAATTTTTTTTGGTTCTGGTTTTATGCATATGTATATGTCTGTGTGTGTGTGTGTATGTGTGTGTGTGTGCGTGTATGTATATATATATATATATATATATATAATTATTAATTAGTAGTGCAACCACAAGCAGCGTTTTTCATTACACTTAGCTGTTTCATTAGACTTAGCAACTTAACAGGGGCTGATTTAAGTCTCTTTTTAAGGAGGAGCTGCACTCACAGGACAGGACGATGTCCCGCGCCCGCAGCAGGTTCAGTTGCTTCAGGACTTCCAGCAGCTCCCCGACCCGCGCGTTCTTCATCCCCCAGTGCCACAGCACAGCCCTGCTCCTGTCCTCCGCACGCTCCAGGAGACGCAGCTCAGTGTGCTCCTGCACGATCAGGGAGGCTGCAGGGAGAGAGAGAGAGAGAGAGAGAGAGAGGCTCAAGTCATCGTTCAAATTCTGTCCCTAGCTTTTATATCCGAATTAAATTTGCCAAATCAAGCTTGCAGTCAAATCTGGCTTTGAGCTTGTTGTTAGCCTGGTATTTAAAAATAAAAAAAAAATTTTTAAATAAAGAGAGATGATGTCAGTGAATTTTCATGACTGTACAAGAACAGAGATAAATTAAACAGAGATAAATTTCCCTTTAGTCGGTCATGCGTCACTAACTGTATTTTTGTATTGTGCAACAATTTGATACGAACCAAATATCGCTTTTTCACACCAAAGCATGATGCTGTATTAAAAGTTTCCATAGCGCCGCACAAAACAATGCAATGTTGGAATCGGAAGTTTCAGGTCCCCTGCTGAGATTTTATCCCTAAAACTTCAATGCAAACTTAAAAGCGATCTGACTGCCTGCAAGAGATCTGTGTTAAACATGCAACTGGGTTAAACTTTACGAGAACGCCACCCAAGTGTGTGACCCTGCATTGACAAGCACGTACTGACTCGCAGACACATAGCAGGAAATGCAACACTGCTAATAGGAAATCCCCCCTGAGCTCAGCTGGGACCAGGCATTGCATCAGAGAATCACTGAGCTGAGAATGGCGGCACAGGTTTCTTTCAAGACGATTCAGGAATTCAGCTATTAGTTTTGTCTTTACAGAAGCACCCCCGTTGCAACTGATAGCAAGTACAGTTGCTACAGGAGCCTGATGAGTCTCACAAACACACACACTGAGACACACACACACACAGACACACACACACAGAGACACACATGCACTCACACACACTGAGACACACACACTGAGACACACACGCTGAGACACAGACACACACACACACTGAGACACACACACTGAGACACACACGCTGAGACACAGACACACACACACACTGAGACACACATGCACTCACACACACTGAGACACACAGACACACTCACACACACACACACTGAGACACACTGAGACCCACACAGACACACACACTGAGACCCACACACACACACACACACACAGACACACACTGAGACACACACGCACACACACACTGAGACACACACGCACACTGAGACAGACACGCACACTGAGACAGACACGCACACTGAGACAGACACGCACACTGAGACAGACACGCACACTGAGACACACACACACTGAGACACACACAGACACACACACTGAGACCCACACACACACACACACACAGACACACGCCTTAGTGCAGACAATTAAAGGGAAGGGGGATTTTTTTAAGTGTCTGGAAGGAAGGAAGATTAGAAATAAGCCACTGCTTTGACTCCACTAAACACCCGTAGTGATCTCCACTTTTGACTCCACTAAACACCCGTAGTGATCTCCACTTTTGACTCCACTAAACACTCGTAGTGATCTCCACTTTTGACTCCACTAAACACCCATAGTGATCTCCACTTTTGACTCCACTAAACACCCGTAGTGATCTCCACTTTTGACTCCACTAAACACCCATAGTGATCTCCACTTTTGACTCCACTAAACACCCGTAGTGATCTCCACTTTTGACTCCACTAAACACCCATAGTGATCTCCACTTTTGACTCCACTAAACACCCATAGTGATCTCCACTTTTGACTCCACTAAACACCCATAGTGATCTCCACTTTTGACTCCACTAAACACCCGTAGTGATCTCCACTTTTGACTCCACTAAACACCCATAGTGATCTCCACTTTTGACTCCACTAAACACCCGTAGTGATCTCCACTTTTGACTCCACTAAACACCCGTAGTGATCTCCACTTTTGACTCCACTAAACACCCATAGTGATCTCCACTTTTGACTCCACTAAACACCCGTAGTGATCTCCACTTTTGACTCCACTAAACACCCATAGTGATCTCCACTTTTGACTCCACTAAACACCCGTAGTGATCTCCACTTTTGACTCCACTAAACACCCATAGTGATCTCCACTTTTGACTCCACTAAACACCCATAGTGATCTCCACTTTTGACTCCACTAAACACCCGTAGTGATCTCCACTTTTGACTCCACTAAACACCCATAGTGATCTCCACTTTTGACTCCACTAAACACCCATAGTGATCTCCACTTTTGACTCCACTAAACACCCGTAGTGATCTCCACTTTTGACTCCACTAAACACCCATAGTGATCTCCACTTTTGACTCCACTAAACAACCACATTGCATTACTTAAAGCTTTCCAGTAAGCAGGAGAAGAAAAAAAAAAAAAAAAGGACGAGTGTTAAATTGATATTTCAACAGCAGTAGCATTTTCACAGCACTTCACTTCGTTGGCTTCAGTTGAATTGTAAGCTTCAGGACTAAACCCCCTCCTCTTTCAACGTTAAAACTTTTAACGCAAGGGGTAATCTTTTTTTTCTCCTAATCAAATCCCCCAAAAAAACGCCTTCGTGAGATTTCGGGGCGCAGCGATTCACGGTGTGTCGTCGAACGACATACGATACAGCAACCGATACACAAGACGCTTGGAGTGGAATTCGCCCTCTGGGGCGTCGTTGGGCTGCCTCACCCTTGACGTTTCTGCGTGGGGAATAAAACACCGCACTGGCTCTGCTGTCTAAACAGGTTAGGCTGAAGCAAGCTGACAACGGCGAAGTCAAGATTACTCGCGCTAAACAACATCTAAACCCACGCACGCTCGTGGGAGGTGAAAGGATTCGACAATTCAATCTGTTTTGCAATCGTCTCTTCTATTCCACAGCGGTGTGATCCGTTCCTGGTTTTCGCTGGGAGTTTAGTATTAAGACACACCTGACCTGGTTAGCTGGACGCACTGGGGGCTGATCAAGCTGACCTGCTTGTTTATTTCAAGGCATTAAGAATTGAAAACGCATTCCTTTGATTTTTCTAATGCCGCTCTCTCGCAGTCCTCGCTACTATGTTCCCAGAGTCACAGCAAAAACAATCCACAGTTGTTCACATGCCTGACGATACTTCAAACAGTGAATTACAGGAGACAATTGGGTTATTTACTGACATGATTATTATTAATATTATGATCATTATGTATGGTTACTTTGTCATTTTGACTAGCCCCCACCCCCACCCCCTCCGTTTTAACCGATGCGTAAATCGCTTTGAGAGAAGTGAAGTAGAGAGACTCATCGATGAAACTTCGCTCTGCAGCTGGGGCTGCTCAGCGCACCACGAAGGTGTGAAAGGCGCTATATAAATAAATAAATTACATTGAACTGCAGATTTAGGGCGTTGTGGAATTTTTTTTTTTGCTGCTCAGCACAGCTGTCTGGTAGGGAGATAATGTTTTCATTTCCGGGTTATTAAAACTGTACTGCAGGGCTGGGAATCAGACTCCTATTCCACAGCAGCGTCACCCAGTCCAGGTTTTACTACCAGCTTGATCAGCCCCACAGCGTGTCCAGCTAACAAGCTCAGGTGTGTCTGATTATTAAACTCCCAGTGGAACCAGGAATGGATCACACCGCTGTGCAGCGGGAGTCTGATTCCCAGTCCTGGTACTGGGAGAAACTGTCCAGAAAGATGGTTTCTTTATAGTAAAAGTCAAAAGACAAAACAGGTCTTCTACAGAGTGCATTAGATAACATCTGGTTCAGGGGTTACAGCACAGGCATAATTTACACAGTGGACATGTCCTCCTTCACTTTTTCATTATTTCAGATCGAATAATCTTTATGCATGCATCAGCTACAGAAACTAACCCCTTTTGAAACCAGGGTTCTGCAGCTGGGTTACAATAACAGTGATAGCAATCAAAGTGCTCTGCATAGGAAAATGAAGGGTCTGCCCTGCAGCTCGTAACAACAATGGATGTGTAAACTCACACATACAGAGTTACATTTGCACCTGCTGTGATGAGAATAAACAGCAACACCCCTTTGTGCACAAGCAACCTTTACAATAATTATAATTATTATTTTAGTCTCAGGATTCAGTAGTGTGTCTGCCATAACACAAACCCGAGTCGTTATGGCGAACCGACAATTCTTTAAAAAGTCTTTCTACAAGCGCCCCCTGGATTGCAACGTTGATTTCTTATAATCCACACAGCTGCATCAGCACAAGTTCTATAGTGTATCGTTACCTCTCACGGCGCACAGCGCCCGTCTGTCTGTCTGTCCGTCCGTCTCACTGAAACCTGCCAGCGAAGGCTCCCCTTTTGTCTGCCTGTCTGTCAAACTTATATTTTTTACATGTGCAGCTGTGGCCAAATGTTTTGCATCATCCCCTTCATGCAGTCCAATGAAAGCTGCTGAATAATGTTCCCTTGTTAACATATTGAATCACACACCCTCTATATAGAATGAACTCCCTCAGCTTCATAGAGTCCAATGAAAGCTGCTGAATAATGTTCCCTTGTTAACATATTGAATCACACACCCTCTATATAGAATGAACTCCCTCAGCTTCATAGAGTCCAATGAAAGCTGCTGAATAATGTTCCCTTGTTAACATATTGAATCACACACCCTCTATATAGAATGAACTCCCTCAGCTTCATAGAGTCCAATGAAAGCTGCTGAATAATGTTCCCTTGTTAACATATTGAATCACACACCCTCTATATAGAATGAACTCCCTCAGCTTCATAGAGTCCAATGAAAGCTGCTGAATAATGCTCCCTTGTTAACATATTGAATCACACACCCTCTATATAGAATGAACTCCCTCAGCTTCACAGAGTCCAATGAAAGCTGCTGAATAATGTTCCCTTGTTAACATATTGAACTCCACCCCGCTTTGGAGTTTTCCCCCCCCACACACTTCATGAAACATTTCGCGTGACATTTCGAAATCTAACTATCGTACTGTTATCACGGCTTCCGGTAGACTTTTTGCGACATCATTTTGTAGTTTCTTTCCATGTTAAAGATCTAAATGATGTCTCAATCCTAAAATTGTAGGTGATGCAGAATTTTTTTTGGGGGCAGAGCTGCTCACACAGTGGACACTGACACAGAGGATACTGACACAGTGCTCACTTTTAATGCTGGGGTAATCTTTATGCAATACTGTGTGACTTCTACATGCTGTTTGACCACATCAGAACACTTCAAAAGAAGTTTTTAACAAGCTGTGGTTTTGTACTGAAGTAAAAGACCTCAAGGAGATGTTAATAATTACAGACTGACTTATATGACCCTGTTCTACACTCTGCAGCCCTGCTTTAGGCTAGAGAAACAATAAGCAATTCGTTTCTGCCATCTGCTTGAACCCCAGCTATCCTTCCTCCCCTCCCAAAACTTTTCTGTGAAACTGGACGGCCAAGATGTTTACCAGTAACAACTCCCCTCCCCTCCCCCTCCCCTCCTCCCACTACACACAGGTTATACCCAGACTGGATTCACACAGACCTCTCTACATAACATTTGACCTGCTGTTTCTAGGGTGTGACCCTGGCTAATTCCAACCCCATGGCATTCTGGGGGATGATGTCCTGTATTAACCCCTGGTACACTATATTTATCTACACGCACACGCACGCACACGCACACACTATAAAACAGCTCATGTTTTTGTTTTAATGTTATAAAACCACAAATCACTCACTTTCAAGTTTTTACGGTCTTCTTTAAAGCCCTGATTGAAATCATTGCTGTACTGTTGAGTGACACTGTGGGCAAGGCTAACGAAGCTGCGTTTCAAAGCAGTGCGATGCAGGGCAGAGATTTCTTCACACAGCTACTGATAGGGAATCTATCCCAAAAAAAAACTTGCACCGCTGTGGAGGCTTTGGTTTCATGTTTCCGACACGTCAGTAAATAACCTCATCAAATATAAACCAAACCAAACCAAATTACTGGCAGCTGTAAATGTGAGCCGAGGCTGGTGTCACACCACAGCTATCTCTGATAGCAGCGTGGTTCAGATCAAATCCACTGCAGTGACAATGATGACCAATCAGAACAGCTGCTCTCAGATTATAAAATTAACAGACTGTTCCTGAAAATCAGAGAAATACATTGCTTTAATGGTGCTTTGAGGGCTGTACATTTGGCCCTGAAATGAATTCAGGTATCTTATGTTATTTATTATTATTATTATTATTATTATTATTATTATTAATAATTTAAAAAGGTATATGCATGTTTATAGAGAACACCTTGTACTGTCCGTCTATGTAACTACAGTATACAGTATATATAGTTTGAGAAGGATATTTCAGGTACTTAAAAAAGGTAGAATAATTGATTTCAAATCAATTATCAGGACGTTTCGGACTACAAGTCCTTCATCGGCTGAATACAAAAAAAACAGTCCTTCATCGGCTGAATACAAAAAAAAACAGTGCGTTAAGAAGTTGATAAAAAACAAACAAGTAGTCTTTTAAACAAAATTCTAGAATATTGATGATGATGATGATGATGATGATGACCTCAGAATAGAATGTTCATATATATATATATATTTTGCTTGAAGACCCTGGTAGAGACAAGGCCAGTCGCTCACTCAAAAATCTCTTCTTCTTTTAGCTAATAATTACACCTATCACACGTTTCGACACTAACGGCACGAGTTTCAAAAAAGGGGCAAAACAAGAACGAGGTCGCAAAGTGATTTCTGAAACCCGACCCGCAGTCACAGAGAACCTGGCTTTCGATGGAACGCGTTGCATTTTTACAAACATAAAAAAAATTTTTTTTTTAAAAATCAAGTGACGTCGTTTCATTAATCCAGCTTTTTTTTTAAAAAAAAAAAAATCATTTTGCGACCTCGTTCTTAATTTTGCACCTTTGGAAAATCCTGCCCATAGCGTGTCTTTAAACAAGTTTTTAAACAAAATGTAAGATGCATATAATTATCAATCTTAAAAGAAGAGATTTTTTGAGTGTGCGACCCACCTCTAACAGGTTATATACTAGCTGTGAATGTTCTTAACTCTGCACACACATTAATGGCCATTCGAAAAGACATGATTTTAATTTGACGCAAGTACAGTGAAAGATTTGACCGTGCCCCTGCTTGAGTAATGAAGATCGCCTGGTTGCTATCGGCATGATTGATGGCGGTCTGTCTGTGAGAGAAGTTGCTCAGAGAATGAGATGTTCTGCTTCAACAATCAGCAGACTAGTCCAGAGAAACCAGGAAACCAGCTCTGTGAGGGACAGGGGCCACAAATGGAGATTAGATAAAGGGGCATTCAGAACAGAAAACAGGAGGCACATTTTTTACAGAGAATTGTGGGGGTGTGGAACCAACTCCCCAGTAATGTTGTTGAAGCTGACACCCTGGGATCCTTCAAGAAGCTGCTTGATGAGATTCTGGGATCAATAAGCTACTAACAACCAAAACGAGCAAGATGGGCTGAATGGGGCCTCCTCTCGTTTGGAAACTTTCTTATGTTCTTATGTTCTTATGAGTCCTAGAAGGCAGAGAGTCACCACACAGGCCCAGGACCGTTATGCTGACTTTTGGGTTTGTTCAAGCCAACCCGGGGGGCGGGGTTAGTGTGATGATGTGAGGAGGAATCTCCTTTAACACAAGCACGCCTTTGGTGCAGGCTGAGGGTAACGTTACTGCTCAGAGACACATTGACCAAGTCCTTGAGGTTCCTGAAGCCAATCCGGGAAGCGTTCGTTTTCCAGCAGGACAGTGCAAGACCGCACAGGGCTGGGATCACAGTGGCACGACTTCAAGAAAACAAGACCGGCTTTTTCTCCTGACCCGAGTCCGACAGAACATCTGAGGGACCGAATCGCCAGCGCCACCCACAGGTGACAACCTGCGCCAGCTGGCTGCAACTGCACAGGAAGCCTGGGTGACCATCCAACAGCAACCCTGCCAGGTTTGTGTGTGTGAATGCTCAGGGAGGTCATACCCGATACTAAGTCTTTAATGTTTTCATTTTGAAAGTGTGTCTCTTTTCATACTCCAAACTTATCAGGATTCTGTTATCTGGATTCTTTGATCTGATTTACAGAAAACATTTGAAAACAGAAAACTGCTGTCTCTCAAAAAGGAGCGAAATAAAAATGAAACAATAGGTACTGCAGGTACACAAAAAAAACAAAAACAAAAGTGACTAATTCATTAAACAAAAACATCTATTATTTGATTAAGGCTGCAAGTCCTTCAGCTGGATGGTAAAAGCGTACATTAGTACTTGAGTAAATTAATAAATTCAAAAGCTGAAAACCTCTCCTGTACCTAGGCCAACAATGATTGTTTGATGTTTCGTGCTTTGTTTAAACTGTATTTATTATGCTGTGTGCATATTCTAGCTATCTGCACCTATCTCTGTGTACCAAGAATACGGCGGTGTTATCAAAACTGTAAAAACAAATTATATATATATAAAAAGCTACGCAGAATTCGGTTTACTGCAATAATTATAATCACATTGGCTTATATATATATATATATATATATATATATATATATATATATATATATATATATAAAACAGACCTATCAGAAACGGGAAGCAGTGACAACACCGAATACAATTATTATTATTATTATTATTATTATTATTATTATTATTATTATTATTATCGTCGTGCGATGATAAATAACACACACACAGACTGACACGACCGCCCTGTTGACATCACCGCACCGAACTTTCTCAACGAACTCACAACAAGTCGTCACGCGTCGTGGAATTATTCATACATTTAAATTTTTAAAAAAAAAACCGGTGATGTCTCCACGCGCAACTGAAGCATTTTACATTAATAACGACTGTATGACATGTTCGCGCGTGCTGTAACAGATATCTCACACAGATCCATATTCATGAATTGAAAGTTGTTTTTTAAAGTCCAGGGCAGATACGAGCGTTACTCACCAAACTTCAGCCAGTCAGAACTGCCGAGGCTGTCCAGCACGACTGTTAACTGGTACATGATATTTGACGGAATGTTATAAATGTATTCCTCTTCGATATTCCAGACAGACATTTTATGAGGAACGCTCTCCGTTTGGTCAACGGCTTTTCGGTTCGCGTTTGTTTTTTTCTCAAGAATTGCTCATACGTTAGCAGCACCATCTCCCTCGGTCGGCTTTCTCCATTGGGGGTAGGACGTCTGAATTATGGTACGTACTGCTTTAACTAATAGACAGGAAAATGTAATGTCTCTAGAGAGGCGGGGTTAATTCATTCCCGGAACACCCGCTTCGTGTGTGTCTGGCCCGCTTCGTCTCTCAGGGACGCCATCTTGAGAGTGGCAAGCTGTTGTTTTTTTTAAACATCTTTGGTTAGAGAGCTATGCGAATCGAAGGTTTCCACATCAAAAACAAAATGTGCTATTAAAAGTTTTGGGGCTGTAAGTTGTTTTTTTTTTTTAACGGTGACCTTTCAGAGACACGCCAGCAACAATTTCGTCAACTCAAGAATGAATTACCTACAGGAAAACAAAAAAAAAACGGGGTCGTTTTTTTCTTTTTTGTGGTTACCTGCCCTAGTTTACCATAAAAACTTTTTTTTTTTTTCCATTTTGACACCGGTGAACTTAAACCTAACCCTGCCCCGCTACACGATTCCCTTACCTGTTAGATGTGAAAGGACCGCGCATCTATGTGAAAAGCTCTCACCAAAAGTTTAGCATCACCTAGAATTTTAGGAGTGAGACATACAAAAAAAAAAAAAAAAAAACAACTATATGAACATAATTTTTGTTATTTAACACCGTGTAATCAAAGAGAAACTACACAATAACATCGTCAATAAAATAAGTAAATAAATAAATAAATAAGTCTAATGGAAGCCATAATAGCAGTACAGTAGTATTTCATGTTAGATTTTTTGAAATGTCACATTTTTAAAGTTTTTCGTTAAGTATATATGTGAAAACTCCAAAGCGGTGTGGAATTCAATATGTTAACAAGGGAACATTATTCAGCAGCTTTCATTGGACTCTATGAAGCTGAGGGAGTTCATTCTATATAGAGGGTGTGTGATTCAATATGTTAACAAGGGAACATTATTCAGCAGCTTTCATTGGACTCTATGAAGCTGAGGGAGTTCATTCTATATAGAGGGTGTGGAATTCAATATGTTAACAAGGGAACATTATTCAGCAGCTTTCATTGGACTCTATGAAGCTGAGGGAGTTCATTCTATATAGAGGGTGTGTGGAATTCAATATGTTAACAAGGGAACATTATTCAGCAGCTTTCATTGGACTCTATGAAGCTGAGGGAGTTCATTCTATATAGAGGGTGTGTGATTCAATATGTTAACAAGGGAACATTATTCAGCAGCTTTCATTGGACTCTATGAAGCTGAGGGAGTTCATTCTATATAGAGGGTGTGTGATTCAATATGTTAACAAGGGAACATTATTCAGCAGCTTTCATTGGACTCTATGAAGCTGAGGGAGTTCATTCTATATAGAGGGTGTGTGATTCAATATGTTAACAAGGGAACATTATTCAGCAGCTTTCATTGGACTCTATGAAGCTGAGGGAGTTCATTCTATATAGAGGGTGTGTGATTCAATATGTTAACAAGGGAACATTATTCAGCAGCTTTCATTGGACTCTATGAAGCTGAGGGAGTTCATTCTATATAGAGGGTGTGTGATTCAATATGTTAACAAGGGAACATTATTCAGCAGCTTTCATTGGACTCTATGAAGCTGAGGGAGTTCATTCTATATAGAGGGTGTGTGATTCAATATGTTAACAAGGGAACATTATTCAGCAGCTTTCATTGGACTCTATGAAGCTGAGGGAGTTCATTCTATATAGAGGGTGTGGAATTCAATATGTTAACAAGGGAACATTATTCAGCAGCTTTCATTGGACTCTATGAAGCTGAGGGAGTTCATTCTATATAGAGGGTGTGTGATTCAATATGTTAACAAGGGAACATTATTCAGCAGCTTTCATTGGACTCTATGAAGCTGAGGGAGTTCATTCTATATAGAGGGTGTGTGATTCAATATGTTAACAAGGGAACATTATTCAGCAGCTTTCATTGGACTCTATGAAGCTGAGGGAGTTCATTCTATATAGAGGGTGTGTGATTCAATATGTTAACAAGGGAACATTATTCAGCAGCTTTCATTGGACTCTATGAAGCTGAGGGAGTTCATTCTATATAGAGGGTGTGTGATTCAATATGTTAACAAGGGAACATTATTCAGCAGCTTTCATTGGACTCTATGAAGCTGAGGGAGTTCATTCTATATAGAGGGTGTGGAATTCAATATGTTAACAAGGGAACATTATTCAGCAGCTTTCATTGGACTCTATGAGCTTCACTCAGAGCTGCGCAGATCCACCAATGTTTAAAAATGCTGTATTATTATTATTATTATTATTATTATTATTATTATTATTATTATAATAATAATAATAATAATAATAATAATAATAATAATAATAATAATAATAACTGTTATTGTACTTTGTAAATGTTAGTCATACCAATAAAGGTAAAGCACGTCTGAATTGAATTGCAGAGAGAGAGAGAGAGAGAGAGAGAGAGAGAGAGAGAGAGAGAGAGAGAGAGAGAGAGAGAGAGAGTACAGTGGTCAAAAGTATTTCAAAATATAGGGGACAAATGTTTTGCAAATTTTAAGATGCATACTTAATAGAGAGAGAGAGAGAGAGAGAGAGAGAGAGAGAGAGAATGAGAGAATAGCGCTATTGTTTTTGCTCTGAGTCATGCAGCATGAATTTCGACCCGCCTGCCAAAAACACTCTTGTCCGTATCGCCTCGAACTGCCTCCGCAAGACGAGAGGAAAGAAGAACAGCTGACAGAAAAATGAGACGGGGAAACAAAACAAACCACAATAAGAAAATTGCTAAAAAGTTTGTGAACATTGACTTTCCCTACAGTTCCCCATTATAACCGCTGTGTATTATTACAAGGAAGAAACCCAAGCACGAGCATATTAGCAGACAATAGCAATGCAATGGACCTGTGTTTTTTTAATTTTTTTTTATTACGTTTCAATCATTCTAGGTGATGCCAAACTTTTGGCTACAGCTGTACAGTTTTTTTTTGTTTGTTTTTTAGTTCAGACTCAGAACACAAACCCTAACACGTTTGGCACACAGCGAGAGAAGCGAGCGGGGTGTTTTCGTAGTCCGGCGTCACTGAATTTCAGTTTCCTTATTGCTCTGCAGATCTTCCGTCGCCACTTCCTCCTCCCACAGTTGCCGGGTTGGAATTTTTGAGCGTTTAATTGGTTCGGGAAATTCCCTCTTAATTACGTCGTTGTAAAGCGTGAGACGTGTGTCACCGCTGGCCGTGTTCCACTGCTGAGAAGCATCGCTTTAGACCCGGTCCGTCTCTATTACGAAATGAGTTCCCTTATACCCTTTGGCTAACATGATTTGACATTTTTTCAAGTAGGTCTCATTGGTGTTTGTCTACTGCAGTCCCTTATATATATATATATATATAAATGCCCCAAAGTGTAATACAGCAAAGTGAAAGCATGGTAAAGCATTGTAAAGCACAGAGAGGTCTGGTAAAGCATAGGGAAGCATTGTAAAGCACAGAGAGGTCTGGTAAAGCATAGGGAAGCATTGTAAAGCACAGAAAGGTCTGGTAAAGCATAGGTAAGCACTGTAAAGCACAGAGAGGTCTGGTACAGCATAGGGAAGCATTGTAAAGCACAGAGAGGTCTGGTAAAGCATAGGGAAGCATTGTAAAGCACAGAGAGGTCTGGTAAAGCATAGGGGAGCATTGTAAAGCACAGAGAGATCTGGTAAAGCATAGGGAAGCATTGTAAAGCACAGAGAGGTCTGGTAAAGCATAGGGAAGCATTGTAAAGCACAGAGAGGTCTGGTAAAGCATAGGGAAGCATTGTAAAGCACAGAGAGGTCTGGTAAAGCATAGGGAAGCATTGTAAAGCACAGAGAGGTCTGGTAAAGCATAGGGAAGCATTGTAAAGCACAGAGAGGTCTGGTAAAGCATAGGGAAGCATTGTAAAGCACAGAGAGGTCTGGTAAAGCATAGGGAAGCATTGTAAAGCACAGAGAGGAGAACTGGGGTGCATCTATAGTATAAACATTGGAAAAGAATCTGGGCAAATGTACTGTGGTCAACTTTTATGAGGCCTTTCATGTTTCTGTGCCTCGTGTATCAGAATATAAGAGAAATACTAGAAGGTTTATTTAAATATTAAATATCAAACATATGGTAATATGTGGGCATTCTTATCACACCGCCACAGTTACAGACACGTCAGTAATGAAGTCTGAAACGGTCTGACACTGAAATGGCTTTTTTTAAATTAATTAATTAATTAATTAATTAATTAATTAATTAATTGATTAATTATTTAATTCCATCCATAAATCTTACCTGCGTGGGTGCTTCTATTCATTATCAATCTCAAATAACACGTTTTTGAAAAAACAAACAAATAAAACAAAAACGTGTATTCTAGAATTTCTAGAAAAGCCTTCTTTTATTCCGCGAGAGGAGGCCCCATTCAGCCCATCTTGCTTGTTTGGTTGTTAGTAGTTTATTGATCCCAGAATCTCATCAAGCAGCTTCTTGAAGGATCCCAGGGTGTCAGCTTCAACAACATTACTGGGGAGTTGGTTCCAGACCCTCACAATTCTCTGTGTAAAAAAAGCGCCTCCTATTTTCTGTTCTGTACAACTCAACTCTCCCCTTCTGGAAAGTATAGCACTCTGCCTTTAATGAACTGTAACTTGCATTTATCTGCCCCCTATGTCACTGTATTTGGGGCAGCAGTGTGGAGTAGTGGTTAGGGCTGTGGACTCCTGACCAGAGGGTCATGGGTTGAATCCCGGGGGGTGGGCACTGCTGTTGCACCCTTGAGCAAGGTGCTTTACCTAGATTGCTCCAGTAAAAAAAACCCAACTGTATAAATGGGCAATTGTATGTAAAAAATAATGTAATTGTATGTAAAAATAATGTGATATCTTGTAACAATTGTAAGTCGCCCTGGATAAGGGTGTCTGCTAAGAAATAATAATAATAATGATAATCCCAATCTGTAGTATTTTTTGACCTTTTTTGACCTGAAAAAAGAAACAAGGACCAGGGGTCACAAATGGAGATTAGATAAAGGGGCATTCAGAAGAGAAAATAGGTGGCACTTTTTTTTACACAGAGAATTGTGAGGGTCTGGAACCAACTCCCCAGTTATGTTGTTGAAGCTGACACCCTGGGATCCTTCAAGAAGCTGCTTGATGAGATTCTGGGATCAATAAGCTACTAACAAACAAACAAGCAAGATGGGCCGAATGGGGCCTCCTCTCGTTTGTAAACTTTCTTATGTTCTTACATATTTTGTAGGCCTATTTCACCTCCTAATGGATGTAACTATCAACACTATGATCCGCTCTGGAGGTGCCCCCATTATCAAATCGTGCTGTGTTTTGTATTTGCTCTTATTAGAACTGAAGTCATTGTATTTTGTATCTTGATCTTAATTGTACTGTAATTCTTGACCTGTATTTTTTGTATACAACTATAATAATAATAATAATAATAATAATAATAATAATAATGTTTATAATGGACTCTCAGCTTGTCATTTAAAAATAGGTTTGAGGAATAGCCATTTTAAAAGCTGTGTAAGTTTGGAGCGATTCCATATTCCATACTCTGTATGAAAGACAGATCTGTTGATTTTGGAGACGGGAGGGTTATATGAAGTGCTTTGTGTAAATACTGGCAGCAGCCTTAGCGCCAGTAACAATACTACTGGTAGAAACATCTTTATTTTTTATTTTTAAATGTCCATAAAGAGAATGATCCTGTTAAGACAGGAAACTGTCTCCTTTACCACTTCCTGCAGACATGTACTGGTGGGAGCAGTTGATCGCAAACTGAGAAGTTCTCTCAGCGTGACAAACTGAGAGCACGTGGTCTCTAAATTTAGAAGCACTTCTGCCTTTCACTTAATATAATTCATTTTCTAAAGATAAAAATGAGGAAGCAGATTTTCTCAGTCTGCAGCCAGCTGCCTCACCTCAGAGTCCCCACAAGAAAGCACAGCGAGAGAACGCAGCAGCACTACCACAGGATGTGCAACGTTACAAAATGGCTCCTTCTCAAGACCTGAACCACCCACATCCCTTTCTGCTAGTGTCCTTTGTAACTGTGTGTGTGGGGGGGGGGTTGTGTGTGTAGGGTGGGGTGTGAGTGAGATGGGGTGTGCAGGTTGTGTGTGGGAGTGTGTTTGGAGGGAGTGTGTGTGTGTGTAAGTTGGGGTGTGAGTGTGTGAGTGGGGGGAGTATGTTTGGAGGGTGTGTGTGTGTGAGTGGGTGGGGGTTTCAAGAAGTCCATTGTGGTTTAATACTTAAATTCAAACCCAAGAAACGTTTTGTTTTTATTTGTTTCTGAATATTATTTTTTTTTTAAACGTTACTACTGAAAGAAGGAATACATGTAAAATCACAATTACGTGTGTATATATATATATATATATATATATATATATTCTTAAGAGTGACCATGGTTTTCTAACACAGGCTAGACCACTTTCGCCGTCTAAGGCGGCCACCACATAATTCTTGGCAATGGGTTACAACCTACAACTTAATGACAAATAGCAGGTCAGTCGACATACAGTCTCTGAAGAGCTTCAAACAAGAAGCACCAACCAAAAAGGAGCTGTGCCCTAAGCCAAGACCTTCAGAGGGACTTCCACCATCCATTGCTCGTGGAGAATATATTGCTGATTCGTTTCTACTCATTAACATTGCGACCGGGGGGCTACACTGGTGCGTTCAGGAGGTCACACAGGCTTCCATGGGTTATCCGTCCACATCATGGGGCGATCCGGCATAGATACGGTGCTATCAAACGTGAAATATCAACGCTTAAGAATTGAAAAATAAGTGGCACTTTTATTTTCCCCCCATGCGATACAAAAACACACACACAAAAAAAAAAAATCTGTATCGAAAAAAAGTGTTGTTGCTACCACGATGGAAGCTCAGAACTTCGTTGAGAGAGTCCAGGCTTTGCCTCTGATCTCTTTATGGTGTTTGCGTGGATCAGGTGTGTGTGTGTGTGACTAGCTGATTATGATTCGCCCGGAGATAATTTTCAAACAGAGGTTTGTTTTTAAAAAAAAAAAAGGCGTTCTGGAAAATGAATTAAATTGCACGATGCAAAAACAGAAAGCTTTAGCAGCCCTCGGAGCAATGGTCATGGAGTTGCACCTTTGATAAGTCTTGGCTTCAGCAGCTGATCATTAGAACTTTGGGCTCAGAAGAAAATGTGTCCGATCTCCTTTTATTTTTTTGGTAAATGCTGATTTTAGGGGGGTGGGCGACGCCCTTTAATCACTAGACACCCACCCCCCCTGCCCCGCCCCGGTCTGCGGGCAGTACAGTGCCTTGGTCATTGAGATCAGGCAACTACAGAAATGCACACAAACTGAATGCTGCATCACAGTATTATTATTATTTGGTCGTTCAGCAGACGGTTTTATCGACAGCGACTGGTGGTAGTTGAACTCTGCATCATCATCAACTGCTGCTGCTGCAGAGTCACTTCCAATAGGAGCTCGTTTGTTTGACGTCTCATCCGAAGGACGGAGCACAAGGAGGTGAAGTGACTTGATCAGGGTCACACGCACGCTCACACACACACACACAGTGAGTCAGTGGCTGAGCCGGGATTTGAACCTCCTGGTATCGAGACCCCTTTCTGTAACCTCTGGACCCGCAAGCCTGCCCATACTAATTAAAAACTGGATGGTTAGCTGGCAAACATGCCCAGGGAAAAAAAAAAAAGTTTGTTGTCGCATCAGTAACACTGGCTGCGTGTCTATCGTCGCGGCCTGTCAGACAGTCACTGCCTGTGATAAAAAGTAACCAGGTGTACAAAAAAAAAAAAAAAAAAAACAGCCAGCCATGAACAATAACAACAGAAGCAAGGGCTTGTATTGAACAGACTGTACTGCTAAACCAGCCTGAGGTCAAGAAGGCTGGTTTAAGTCCTCTGGAGTCCAGCCAAGTTGTTTTGAAACTTGTAAGAAGACCCTATAGTTTTGATAACTTGCAGCCAATGCGTTGAGGCTAATAAAAAGCAGTGTCATGTAGACTCATTTCATTGCTGTCGCTACATAAGATTTATATACAGCTATGGCCGGATATCCACAACAGCAGTACAGTAGTATTTCATGTTAGATTTCAAAATGTCATGTTTTCTTCCATTATATGGAAAACTACAAAGTGGGCGTTGCGTGATTCAATATGTTAACAAGGAAACATCATATCCAGCAGGTTTCATTCAACTTTATGAAGCTCAATGAGTTCACTCTACTGTTGGTTTTAAGAGTGAAAGTTGTGTATGTCTGGGGTAAGCGAGTACCACTTTTTCTTAAAAGTCTAACCCTTTGCAGTATTGCTACAATTTACATAATTTTTAAAATACAGCAATTTGTATATATATATATATATATATATATATATATATATATATATATATATATATATATATATTGCTTGTGCTCAGTTCACAAAATTCTGCAAGCAGATTATTGCCAACATTTTTTAAAATATATTATATGTATTTCATAACAGATTTTGCTGCCAGGGAAATATTGGAAGGGTACCAGTATATTAAAAGCAGCTGTAAACAAACACTTAAAAACAGCAGCTACTGAAGTGTTTAAAAAGGTTCGCCTCTCGATTTCTCCCCACCCACTCCAACCAACGGCCTTGTTTTAACTTCAAACACGCCCGTCTCTATGAGGCTCCTGTCATGTGGGCCCTGCGGGTGGTAATCTCTCAAACTCATCTTGTGGCCTCTGTTTTATCTGTAGTATTCAGTTCTTCTTTTAAGGGCTAGTTCAGCTTCGATCACCGCAGGATTTTGGGAACTGAAATGAGAGTTATTAGGTTATTCCTTATTTATTTATTTTTTGTTTGTTTTGTTTATAAAGGGGGGGGAGGGTTGCAAATACAGAAAGCCGCCAGTGAAACAGAAAGTGACGCTTTCCTCGCCATTTCAAATATGCACATTATTAATCACCAATGGTTTTTCATGACACAAGACTTATTACCACCGACTGGTATCTTGTGTAGATCTGGGCTTCCCAAACCCTAGTCCTGGGGTAGCCCCCCACCTGCTGTGTCTGCTGGTTTCCATGCCAACAAAGCTCTCAATTACTGAACTAGACCCTTAGCTGAACTAACAATTTACTTAATTAGACCTTTAAAAAAAAAAAAAAAAAAAAAAAAGTTTTTCAGCTCTTAAAACAGTTTGCAATTTGAAGTACTTTAACTTAAGTAACTTGAACTCTGCAACTGTTTTAAAGAGCTGAAAACAATTTAAAAAAAAGATATATAATTTAGCAAATTGTCAGTTCAAAAAAGGGTCTAGTTCAGTAATTGAGAGCTCAGTTTGAATCACAAAAAGCAGACCCCCCTCCCCCTTTTTTTTTGTTTCAAAGTCTTCGCTGGTCGGTGGCTGTGAAAATGGTCTGGGTCGGGAATCTGGTAAAGGGGAGTGTTACAGGGTTAGGTGATGCAGCATCCACTCTGATTTCTATCCTCTTTCTGCTGAGCCCAAAAGTAAGGACGAAAAAAAAGATCATTATTTCTCTCGATTTAACTTCTTTATATTATACAGCTCCAAAAAAAAAAAAAAAAATTTGTAATACAAAACAACCCAAATAAATCAACCCCCTTTTCTGTATTTAGCAACGTTATGTAGATCTGTACATATCGACACTGCGGAGAATACTGAGCTACATGAACTACAACAGAAATGATAAAAACCAAAAGGATTTAAAAAAACAATGACATTCAAATACTTCTGTAAAAAGTGCAAATATTCTACTGAATGCAAGGCAAAAAGAAAAGGGATTTCCTTTACTGAGGGTAATGTATGTGTGTATGTATGTTTGTATGCATGCATGCATGTGTGTTTATATGTATGTTTGTATGCATGTGTGTGTTTGTATGCATGTATCTTTGTGTGTGTATGCATGTATGTTTGTATGCATGCATGCATGTATGTTTGTATATACAGCCAGTTGATGTTGATTTATTTGACCAGCAGGGGGTGTGGGTGAACACTGTCGCTTTCAGACTGGGATCCAAGCACTGTTGTTTAAACATTACACTCAAATCAGGGAGTCTGCGTTGACGCATGTTTTTTATTTTTTTGGATTTGAGGATATTTGAAATCCAGCATGAACCACCCTCCCTTCCGCTCCAACAGTGCTGCACATCCAAGCCAGAACGCCAAACAAGCGTCAACCGAGCGCTGCGGATCGTCACAGAGTTTCAGGAGGCCTATCCTCGCCCGCTCTTGCAGGTTATTTTTTCCTAACAGGTAAATCGGGGAGTTGGATATGGAACAGGAGCTTCCACAACTCAACACAACCCTGGCAAGAGGAACACAACTGGAGGAGGATAGGCATCTGTGACCTTACAGAGATACAGAGGCTGTGTCCTGGACTGGCCATCGAATTTACTGAACAGGGCAGAAGAGAGATGGAGGGAGGGAGGGAGGCCTAGAGAGTGTCTGAATCTTTCTATACCATGCCCGATTGAAGAAAACTTGTTGGGACGCATTTCGTAGGCTTTACTAGCAGTGCTAAAGCAACGCAAGAGAAAAAAAAAAAAAAAAAAGCCATACAACTGCTGAACACCGCTAGACTACAAACTTTTTTTTTATTTATGTATTTTTTTTAAAAAGGGGTTATGACTTTAGAAGCTAGGATCAAGTCATCTTTGACAGTGCCCTGTACCTACACCCACAGGCCACACTGCAGATAGAAAGCTCCGGGGCAGTTTGTCAGCTGCGGCCATGGTGGCTTTACCACCTGTACACCCCCGGTCCTCACCCCATCTCTCCCCACAGATGGTAACAAGGCAAGTTTCTGTTCAGGAATTCTCAGGCAATATAAGGTCACCCCGAACGAGAGGGAAAACTAATCTTTTTGGTTTGTTGGCAAACTTCAAAAGGCCTTTCTTTCTTTCTTTTTTTCTGTTTTACATTTTCAAAGAGGTGAACCGTCCCACTCCAAACCCCACGTTGAGAGGAGCGCTTGCAGAACCCCTTCAATGGGTTTTTTTTCCTGGTCCCACTAGCGAGAGGATAACCGTGGGACTGATTAAGGTACGCGCATGGTCCAAGTGCAGTAATGATAGTCCATTGCCAGTTTGGTGCCCCACAGGGAAGTCGATACAAATTGCTAAAACGTCTGCCTAGAACACAGTATTTAAACCAAATCTACTGGAAACCCATTAAACCAGTTCAGGAAGTTTTTAACTCCCAACGTCATAGAAACACACTCCCCCCACATCACTGGAGACCTGCTGTTTCATGCCATGGAAAGACTAGTAAACGGCCATGCAGCTTCCTCCATCCCATGATTGGATGTCTGGTGAGGTGAAGGGGCGTGTCTGATACGCAGAGGCCAATCGGCATGGATTTCAGTTACAAAGCCCAACCCCGTTTTGATGACATCACAAACAGTTCACAAGGGGGGAGTTAAACAGAAGAGTTGCAAAGTTGTTTTTTTTTTCTGAAAAAGCCACACGCAGTACGTGTCCATCTACGGAAGTGCTTTTTTTTTTTTTTTTCTAAGTCCACAGGGTAAAAAGATTAGTTTTCCTTTTTGAGTTTAACAGGGAAGAAAGAGCAATTTGTTTGTTTGTTTGTTTGTTTGCTTGTTATTTATTTATTTTTATTATTTTTTTAAGTTATTTTTTAATTTTTTTATTTTTTTTTAAATTTTTTAGGGAGAGTTGGGGGGGGGAAAAAAAAAAAAAAAAAAAAAGGCCGGAGTGTACCTTGTAATAAAGCAGCGAGTAAACTGACGTTTTCTCAATATCATGAAGGGATCCGGGTTCAAAAGAAGTGACCTTTGATTAATTTAGTTGATTCAGTTGCTGTGTTGGTTGGACAACCCTTCTCACTGCTTGGAAAAAAAGGGAAGAACATGATATTATAAAAATATAAAAAATAATAAAACAGATGGATAAAAGAGAACAGGGAGTCCCGTCCCCCCCCCCCCACTAGGCAACATTTGCTATAAAGTGCTTTATGTTTTTTTTTTCCTTCAAAACTGGCCATTCAGCTATTTCAGAAAGTTGTGTGTGTGTGTGGGCGATTTGGCTTCGGTGGGCTAACATGGACTGAACTGCAATCAAATTCCAACTTTCACTTCAAATGGGACCCCCCTGAAACCTGGTTCCAGGAGACCACTCTCGCAGGAGACCTAGTCCGAGGCTGCTGTATCAAACCCCAGGTCCCCCTGCCTGGTGTTTTGCCGTGCAGTGGCCTGAACCCCAGTCTCCTGAAACCAAGCTCCAAGCCGCAAAGCTGCTCAGTGTTCCCTCAGATTTAGGGGTACCGGTTCCTCTTGTGAAGGTGCGTTGAAATAAAATTGGCACTGCAAGCACGGTGTGTTAGCCCACTTGTGTGTTTCTGTTAAAAAAAAAAATCTCAAAGGCCACTTCTCTTTCCCCGCATCATCCCTTCTTCAAGGCACTGTCCCACTGGCACACACAGACTGCGTCTCGGAGCTCTGACTTGGACAAAACAAAAGGTGTTTCAGTGCGTTTTTCTTCTCATACAGTGGGAGGGGTCCCTAAGTGACGTCAATGCCAGGAAGGTTTTTGTTCTGCGTCGTACAGCCTTAGGGGGAAATCGAAATGACCGCCAAGTTTTAGTCGATAAGATGGTTGAGTTACACTGTGGTCCTTTTTAGTTTTTAAAAAGACCGAATGCTCAACAGTCCTGACTGTGTGCGTGGGGTGGGTGGTGTGAGCACTTGAACTCACATCCTTTCGTATTGCGGCCCAGTCCTGCAACCGCTGAGCCACTCAAATTGACTGCTGTTACTGTAGAAACTACAAGAAAAAAAATAAATAAATAAAAAATTGAAATTCCTTTCAAACTTATTTATTTTTTTTAGAAATGGTTGGCCTAAAACCCGATTTGGGCTGTTTCATGTTACATTTCCGTGTACAATCTGCTCAGGATTGTTCGCATGTTAGGCACACAGGAAATCTGAAACACTGCGCTATATTTTATTAAGCTTGCTTACGACAGCGCTGGGAGAAATATCTGACTACTGCAACAACAAACACTGCATGAACGTATTCATAGGAAAAAAAAAAAAAAGATTTCTGTTCTCGTACATGGAAATAAATCTATTATTATTATTATTTGTTTATTTAGCAGACGCCTTTATCCAAGGCGACTTACAGAGACTAGGGTGTGTGAACTATGCATCAGCTGCAGAGTCACTTACAACTACGTCTCACCCGAAAGACGGAGCACAAGGAGGTTAAGTGACTTGCTCAGGGTCACACAATGAGTCAGTGGCTGAGGTGGGATTTGAACCGGGGACCTCCTGGTTACAAGCCCTTTTCTTTAACCACTGGACCACACAGCCTCCTATCTGCTGCCTTTCAAAATATACCCGGCAAATACTTGGCAAGACGAGAACGTTCAGCGACAAAAAACGCCGCAATTCGCGTTTCGAACAGACTTTAATCGGTCTAAACCTCGCTAGTTTAAAACCGTTTCCTCTCCTTGCAGATTTACGATATACTTTTTTTTTTTTAAATTCCTGTTTTGAAGATATTACACAGCCCACTTTTGGAGCACGGGTCAATGGGGAAAACGGAAGCGATTTAGGGACCAAATCGGTCTTTTTTTTTTTTTCTTCCAGAAGACAGGCATGTTTTTATGCCTGATCATCCCTTTATTTTGCTAACAGCAATCTCTCTCCTTCTCCACAAGAACCAGGATGCTGCCCAAATCATGACTTTGATGAAACAAAAGCGGTCTGGCTTTAGCAATTCCTTTAACACTGCGTGGGTTTTTATTTTTTTTAATTTTTATTTTTTCTAATTTTTTATTGTTGTCTTCGTAAAAAGCACTGTTAATTATGTCCCAGAGAGAGACCACATTTTCTCAATAGAATTTTTTTAAACACCTTGTACAGGTATGGCATAAAGTTTTGCATATAGTCTTTTATTTAACATCATGTAAATCAAATAAACTACCAAATTATATCTACCAGAAGCTATAATAGCAGTACAGTAGTATTTATGTTAGATTTCAAAATGTCACGTTTTTCAATGTCAGTTTAAGTATCTGGGAAACTACAAAGCGGTATGTAATTCAATATGTTAACAAGGGAACATTATTCAGCAGCTTTCATTGGACTCTATGAAGCTGAGGGAGTTCATTCTATATAGAGGGTGTGGAATTCAATATGTTAACAAGGGAACATTATTCAGCAGCTTTCATTGGACTCTATGAAGCTGAGGGAGTTCATTCTATATAGAGGGTGTGTGATTCAATATGTTAACAAGGGAACATTATTCAGCAGCTTTCATTGGACTCTATGAAGCTGAGGGAGTTCATTCTATATAGAGGGTGTGGAATTCAATATGTTAACAAGGGAACATTATTCAGCAGCTGTCATTGGACTCTATGAAGCTGAGGGAGTGCATTCTATATAGAGGGTGTGTGATTCAATATGTTAACAAGGGAACATTATTCAGCAGCTTTCATTGGACTCTATGAAGCTGAGTGAGTTCATTCTACAGGGGGGCGATGCTAAACTTTTGTCCAGAGCTGTAGCTGTGAATGGCCTCCTGAGTTAACTCAGAAAGGAGGTTCGTTCACTGATCTTTTAGCGTCAGGGTTCAGTGAGGGAGGGAGGGGTGTGTTTGATTAACTCGAGGAACTTGTGAAGAACGAGAAAGACTCTCTCTTAGAAGATGACCACTCCCGGGAAACATAATGCAGCTGAAAATGGAAATAAATTACCTAAATTTTTTTTTTTTTTTTTGGTTAATTTTGATCTTGTGGTTTTGTGGCGAGACCCCCGCCCCTGGAAAACGAGAACAAACCTTCCTGGCATTGCCTGAAAACATTTCACTGTCATGATTATTATTATTTATTTATTTTTTTTAATGAACAGCCTGCGTTCATTAAAACACAAGACGGTCTGTCTCACTTAGCCGCTGTCTGCAATGGTCATGCCTCCTCCATCCCCTGTATTAAATCAAACCGGTGTCTGTGCCTCTCTCCTCTATCGTACAGGGGTACGGATACTGTACCACTCACTTTGGGACAGTTCAGCGTTTTCAACTCGCCTCGCAGTGCATTCTGGGACAGTTTTACCTGCCACAGCAGAACTACACTTACCAGAATGCACTGGGGCGTGCGATTTGGAAAGCTTGAACTGTGTCACGCTGTCCTCGTGCACATGGAGTCGCGTGGCAAGCCGATACGCGGTCGAATTTGGATTCGCAAGTTAAATTCAATACACGGACCGAGGAGGTTTTTTTGTATTATTATTATTGTTGTTGTTATTTTTTACTGTGTGTTATTTTAATTTTTGTTGTTTGTTTTTAGATAAGGTGCTTTTTCATTTGAAAAAGAAATACAGTATATATATATATATATATATATATATATATATATATAACACACACATACAAAAATCTGTATTCAAAAAAAAAAAAATGAAAAAATGAAAACGATACTCAAATCACAGCTGTAAGAACTTCCTGACAGCAGCAGTGTCTGTCTTTCTTGCTGCTGACAGAGACAGACAGACAGACAGACGGACCGGCCTGATGCTCGATCAGAGCCCTTGCCTGAACCTCACCACAAAAGGAGTCTGTAAAACTCACACCACATCTTCTTGTCTGCAGTTTACAATTCAGTGCGAAAGCACAAACATATCCCACCTGTAGCGCGCTGTTGCATAATTCATACATTTCTTCACCTCCCTCCCAATACCCCCCCCACCATGGTAATATAATTAAAAATGCAAAGCGGATTACGTTCAAAAGAGGTACAAATCTAAGGTATTACATATACACACATATATATATATATATATATATATATATATATATATATATATATATATATATATATATATATATATATATATATATATATATATAATCTCCTTCCGTCACTCTTTATACTGTAAAGGAGCGATTTTATTAAGGGTCAGAGTCTGAAATAGAACGATTGCCCTTAAACATTATCTTTAACTTCTGAACTCTACAGTCCCAGAAAGCACACACACACAAACACAAACACGCACGTTCTCAGAACCTCTTAATCCTCACACCTGTTTTAGAAATTCAAGCACCGTGTGCAGTTAGGGCTCTGGTATCTGCTATGTCTTCTCTACAAGGGAGATTCAGCCTTTTCTCGAAGTCAGGTCTTAACCTCTTAGAGCCAGACAGACAGACAGACAAAGCCAGCCAGCAGGAAGTTCTTACCCCACTGCAGTTAAACCACGTCACTTTTTCAAGCTTCAAAAAAAAAAAAAAAAAAAAAAAAAGGAAAAAGCATGGAGGGAAGATTATCTGGCTTCAACGTAGAAATAGACATCCGAACCTTTCGAGCCTTCACAGGCTGGGAAGGGTAGACTTAGTCTGGGAGTTTTTTTTTGTTTGTTTGTTTTGGTTTTTAAACCGACACAAGATGGATATATATATATATATATATATATATATATATATATATATATATATATATATATATATATATATATATAGGTCTATGGCAGGGATTACAAAACAAAAAAAAAACATGCAGTCCTGTTAAATATACTCAGATCCTCACTAGCCTTGCACACGAGAGATGAAGTTTTGCTGCTGTGCTTTACAATGGTCAGCTTTCATTAAGAATATTGTAACATTAAAGACTACCACTGAATAGCAGCTGGGCTTCATTCATGAAGATGACAGAGAAACTGGGAATAGCATTAGCTGCCTTGCAGTGGCTTGTCTTTTTAACATATATATCTTTGCCTTTTTTTTTTTTAATATCCAATCTTCCTTCTCAAACTCCATCTTGAAGCTTCGCAACACGACAACTACCAGAAAAAACAAACAAAAAAAAAACCTGATAAAACAAAAAAAAATATCAGAAAAAAATAATAAAATTGTAATAATAATAATAATAATAATAATAATAATAATAATAACAACAACAACAAAAAAGAAAAATGTGTGTCTAGTTGTTAGGAAGCAATCTGTATTATTATTATTATTATTATTATTATGATGATGATTTGTTGTCTGTTTAGGAGCCCTATCCTCTTGGAGTACGGGATCTTCAGCTGCCTTTATGATTTTTTTTTTTAATTTTTTTTTTTTTTTTTCTTTTTTTACATATGCCTCCAACGACTTCTCCTTCCTCTATTTATATGGTTTGTTTTTTTTTAAAGTTTTTTTTTTTTTAAATTATAATTATAATAATTATCATTATTATTATTATTATTATCATTATCATTATTATTATTATTATTATCATTATTATTATTTATTATCATCATCATCATCGTCGGCATTCTTATTTGATCGGGTTGTTTTGCAGTCAGCTCACTCTCTCGCTGATGGGGGTCCGGGATTCCACAGTCTCCTCCCGGCTGGGCCTCGGCACGGCTGACGTGGGCACAATGTCCTTCACGTCCCCTCCCTCCGCCCCCCCTCCCATGATCACCCCCGCCCGCTGTTTGCCTTTGGCTTCCACAGCAGCGGCTGTTTGAGTCTTGCTGGGGCAGCTGTCCCCTCGGGTGGCAGCCTCCTTTCTGGGCTGCTGCTGCTGCTGATCCTGCCGGCACAGTTTGGGCGCTCAAGTCCTCTTGGCTGCTCTGCGGCGTGGTGGGGGTTGGAGGTGGCAGGGGGATGGTGGTGGTGGTGGAGGTGGTGGTGGTGGTGATGGGGTTGTGGTGATGCCTGTGCTGGGGCTTCTCCTTCTTCTTGTGCCCTTTGGGGGCTTCCCGTCCTCGCTGCTGCTGCGTCCCTTCTTCCTTGTGCTTCCTCCCGAGCTCTTAACCACCTTCGCTCCCTTCCCGGAGAGGCTCCTTCTCCAGCACCGTGGGGCGGCGGCCGGGGGAGGAGGAGGAGGAGGAGGAGGAGGCGGCGGCTCTGGCTCCTCCACGGTCTCTCTCGTCTTCCGCTTCTTGATCGGCAGCGCGGTATCGTGCACCTTCCCCGCGAGTGGAGCTCTCTTCCTGGCTTCGACGGCCTGCGCTGCGGCCAGGCTGGCTGCCGCGGGTATCGCCCCCTGACTCCCGGACCCCCAGCCACCCCTCCGACCCCAACCGCGCCGCCGCCCCGCCGCCCACGGGCTTGCGCCCCTCTTCTTCGGTGCGCCCCCTGCGGCTCCAGCTCCGGCTTCCTCTTCCTGCCGGGCCTCTTCTTAACACCGCCCGCCCCGGTTTGTGGTTTGGAAGCCGGGGAACAGGCATTTTGACCAGCAGCTTGCGGGGCTCTTCTCCACCAGCGCTGCACCGCCACCCCTCGGAGGCCGGCCGCAGCTTCCCGCTGCCTTGGGCGCCCCGCCCCTCCCCGAGGCTTTCACCACCTTGGGTTTCTTGGGGGGCTTCTTGTCGCGTCGGGAGGGGCTGCCGCGCCCCGTGACGGTGAAGTCGAAGTCGTTGGGGTCTGTGGTGGTGTCCCCCACTTTCTGGAAGTACGCGATGAGCTCCACTTTCGAGCGGAAGGCCTTCCCCTCTGGGCTGCAAAAGAGAAAACGTGAAAAACGGTTCATTGTGAGCAAGTCAGGTTTTCTGTTTTTTTTTTCTTTCTCTTCACTGTTTCAAGTTCAAATTTCTGGATTTTTCAAATTCCATTCAGTAACAATAATAGTACATTAATAAAAAAAAAACCCACAAGTCTCTGTATTAAATCCCAAGTCTCCCTGCCTGGCATACTGGCCTGAAACCTAGTCTCTTGAAACCTAGCCACAAAGCAGTTCTGTGTTTCCTCATCTTAAGTTCTGGCCTGTACTACATACACTAACAGATAAAATCTCCCTCCCTCTCTCTCATTTATATTAGGAAACGACTGCCTTGTTTTCCTTTGAACTGACACCATCATCAATGAATTAGCTCATTAATAAAAGTGATTTAGGGTCCTTAAAGTGTGGGAGGTTGGGGGGTATTGAGCAGGACCCTGTCAGACAGCCCATCTGTCAGCCTCTTACTAAAGCCCCCTTTATATTGAAACGTTCCTCAAAATCAGACACACAAGCACAAAGACAGACACTAACACACAGAGAGACACTCGCACTCAGAGACACACACTCACAGACACTAACAAACTCACACAGACACTAACACACAGAGAGACACACACACACGCAGAAACAGACACACACTTAGACACTAATACGCAGAAACAGAGGCACACACTTAGACACAAACACACTCACACGCAGAAACAGAGACACACACTTAGACACTAACTGGCAGAAACAGAGACACACACACTGACACACACAGAAACAGAGACAATCAGACACTAACAAACTCACACAAACACTGACACACAGAAACAGCGACTCACACTTAGACACTAACACGCAGAAACAGAGACACATATACACACACGCTCACAGACACTAACACACACACACAGAAACAGACACACACTTAGACACTCACACACGCACACACACGTACGTCTGTACTACTATCTTTCTGTACACAATACATCGACTCCCATTAGGTCAGAATTTATGACCTACAGCATCATGCACATTCCTTACAACCCCCCATTGCTTCTGTAGTTTTCATGTGCTGTGCGTAAGAAATCAAACCGCTGGAACTGAAAATCTTGGAAAATTGTCACAATAGGCAAGTTAGTGGTTGTTTATAGTTTAATTGATGACTTCAATGGTCCACACATGCAATTCATTTAACACAGTAAGAGAAAAGGAACACACAGCCACAAATAGTAAAATGCATGACTTTTTTTAAAAATTTTTTTTTTTTAGAAGCTGTTTAAGACGCCTGATTAAAGCACAAAGCGGTCTAACTTTTTCACACACAAGTGCCTACTGTTTCTGTATCACCGATTACTGAGTGGAAATTGAAATTCTCCCACCCAGAGGTTATCACGCAGGTAGGTAGGTAGGTTTATAAAGGATATCCATGACAAATCTTGTGGTGTTGTAACACATTTGCACACTGCTGTATATCGTTGGCAGGCAACTGCAAATGAAAAGCAATTGAAAAAAAATATATTAAAAAAAGTCCAAGTTTACAAAAGAAAAAAAATATATATTAAAAAAGTCCAAGTTTACAAAAGAAAAAAAATATATATTAAAAAAGTCCAAGTTTACAAAAGAAAAAATATATATTAAAAAAGTCCAAGTTTACAAAAGAAAAACAAAGCAAAAATTCGATCTACTTAAAAAAAATAAATTAAATAAACCTGTCCCTCTTTTTATTATTATTTATTTCTTAGCAGTCGCCCTTATCCAGGGTGACTTACAATTGTTACAAGATATCACATTATTTTTACATACAATTACCCATTTATACAGCTGGGTTTTTTTACTGGAGCAATCTAGGTAAAGTACCTTGCTCAAGGGTACAGCAGCAGTGTCCCCCACCTGGGATTGAACCCACGACCCTCCGGTCAAGAGTCCAGAGCCCTGACCACTACTCCACACTGCTGCTTTATAAAGCAGCGCGAGTGACTGCTGGACAGATGCCGATAGTGGATGTTGACCAGCTTGGAGTATCTGAATAAAAAAAATAGCTGAGGAAAACAGAAACTGAGACTGACAACCTCCACTTCCAGCTTTCCAACGTACGAGAACCAGTTTTGAATGAAAAAATTTTTATGATATATATATCTAAATATATATATATATATATATATATATATATATATATATATCTATATCTATATCTATCTATCATCTATCTATCTCTATCTATCTATCTATCTATCTATCTCTATCTATCTATCTATCTCTATCTATATATAATTAGTAGTAGTATTAATTCAAGAAATAGACTGAAAGTGATTCAGTTCCTAATTTTAGAACGAATGGCGTCAATGGTTAAATATCCCAGTATTTCCAAAAAATGTTAACACAGACAGTGGAAAAAAATAAAATAATAATAATATATATTATATATTATATATATATATATATATATGGAATAAAAACCAGTGGCACATGCCGCTTGTTGCTATTAAAAATGAAACCTAGTCTCCTGAAACCACGCTCCAAGACACAAAGTGACTTCCCGTTACCTCAGCGTCAGGGCGAGAACATAGAGATTATATAAAAGAATAAATAACATTAAAAAAAACAAAACAAAAAAACATTTCACATAGAAAAGCCACCCCTTGGAGCTGCTTAAAGACATGGGATCAATTAAAAACACTTTACCCACACTTAACGAATATCGATTCTTGAAATAAACAGCACAAAATAATGAGCTAACAGCAGTTATAAAGCAGCGATACTAATCTGGGACAGTCCGTGTGGGCTTATTTTCAGTGTTGAACTCAAGACGTTTCTGTGATGGTTGGAACTGGGAGCGGGCCAGTCTAAGCTTGAAGCTGCTGTGAGTCTGAGCTCACTGCATGGAAAATAAATGACAAAAATATCGATTTTCCCCCCCCTCCCCATTAGAAACCCATATATCAATCAAATGTGTTCTTATATGGAAGTCCTGTATGGGGGGGGGGGGAATAAATAAATAAATAAATAATACCTTAAGTACTGGCTAATTCTTTTGTTCTTTAACACTAGAAAATTTAAAATGTAAATGAATCTGCGTACTGTCAGTGCATCTTTCATATGGACATCTACAAAGTGACTCAAACTTAAACTGAACACAATGGTTTTTGTTAAACACTGTCAACACTGGGCGAAAATGTATGAAGCGATACGTACAAATGCATTGGAAACAGCAATATTCACAGTACAGCACCTTCTCAAAGTCACCTGGGTTTCTGTTTAAGCACAAATAACAATCTTCCAGCAAAATCGACAGGACATTGGGTTTTGCAGCTGCTGACCGCTTGAGATCCGTCGAGATCTGTCCCTATCCTGCGCGATGGGATTACTGGATTTTTAAAAAGGGAAGGTTCGTTGGAAATGCAATGCAGATTAAAAAGGACCGAAACACCATCAGAGTAGTTACTTTTCAGAAACAAAAAAAATAAATAAAAAAAATAAAAACACACTTCAGGAGATTGAATGGAGAGTTAAATTTGTTCAGTTAAACCATTTCGAACAAGGTTTGGAACAAAGACCAGTGAACTGCATAATGTTGTTAAAACACAATTACACAGAAAGTGCAGCTCTGGTCAAAAGTTTAGCATTGTCCCCCTGTAGAATGAACTCCCTCAGCTTCATAGAGTCCAATGAAAGCTGCTGAATAATGTTCCCTTGTTAACATATTGAATCACACCCCCTCTATATAGAATGAACTCCCTCAGCTTCATAGAGTCCAATGAAAGCTGCTGAATAATGTTCCCTTGTTAACATATTGAATTCCACCCCCTCTATATAGAATGAACTCCCTCAGCTTCATAGAGTCCAATGAAAGCTGCTGAATAATGTTCCCTTGTTAACATATTGAATCACACACCCTCTATATAGAATGAACTCCCTCAGCTTCATAGGGAGTCCAATGAAAGCTGCTGAATAATGTTCCTTGTTAACATATTGAATTCCACCCCTCTATATAGAATGAACTCCCTCAGCTTCATAGAGTCCAATGAAAGCTGCTGAATAATGTTCCTTGTTAACATATTGAATTCCACACCCTCTATATAGAATGAACTCCCTCAGCTTCATAGAGTCCAATGAAAGCTGCTGAATAATGTTCCCTTGTTAACATATTGAATTCCACACCCTCTATATAGAATGAACTCCCTCAGCTTCATAGAGTCCAATGACAGCTGCTGAATAAAGTTCCCTTGTTAACATATTGAATCACACACCCTCTATATAGAATGAACTCCCTCAGCTTCATAGAGTCCAATGAAAGCTGCTGAATAAAGTTCCCTTGTTAACATATTGAATCACACACCAGCGCTTTGGAGTTTTCCCCCCAAACACTTCCGATAAAACTGAATCATTTAATTTTTATTTTTTTAATTATGTATCAATCCTAAAATTGTAGGTGATGCAAAACTTTTGGCCACAGCTCTATTTATTTTTTTATTTAACAAGTCTGACACTGGAAACGGTTTACAAAAAGACGCTGTCACCTTTACACACACACACACACACACTGCTCGATCGATCTCTGCACAGCAACTAGAAAAACAATTAAATATCACACCAGGCAGACATTTATTCCATGTAAATCAATTACATAATTCGCAAATGTTTGCACAGAAAACAAGGAAACACAAACAGCCCTGAGACGAAGGCTCGGATGATCCAGAGGTTACAGAAAGGGGTCTCGATACCAGGAGGTTCAAATCCTGGCTCAGCCACTGACTCCTGTGTGTGTGTGTGTGTGTGTGTGTGTGTGTGACCCTGAGCAAGTCACTTCACCTCCTTGTGCTCCGTCCTTCGGATGAGACGTCAAACAAACGAGCTCCTATTGGAAGTGACTCTGCAGCAGCAGTTGTTGATGATGCAGAGTTCAGCCCCATAGTCTCTGTAAGTCGCTTCGGATAAAAGCATCTGCTAAATGACTCATTAATAATATTAAAATTTAATATTTTAATAATTCCGCCCTCCGCCCCCGCCCCTTTGTTATAAGAAAAAAAACAAAAATGTCTCGGATCGGTTGAGAGGCATAAAGCTGCAGAATAGCCAGATTCTCTCATTCACGGTTTCATCATAATAGGACGGTGCCCAAAAATACAACCTTCAAATGGAGCCTCAGTTGGCATGACGAAAAAGTAGGTCAGTACACCCACAGTATGCTAAGTGAGTTCAACGCAAATCAAAGCCGGGTTCCTTTGCTGGTCACTGTGACAGAGATTCTGAAACCCGCTTCTGCCTAGGGACGTCCACACCAAGTTTCACCTGGGATGATTATAATTCATTTCAATGTTTCTCAAACCCATCCCCCCCCACCCCCAGGGAAAAATCCAGTGAACCTGATTTATAATAAGCGGTGTTTTGAAGCATTGGTTTTTCCCCCAAATTTGTAGAACAGATAAAGCTGAGAAATTTCACAAGCAAAAAAAAAAAAAATTAATTTGTAGAAACTGTTCTTTACTACCGGCCTCTGCTGTCTCTCCCATAATGTATTGCGCACCAGTGCTGGCTCAACTGACTGGAGTTTCCGCTGGCTGAGCTGACTGGAGTTTCCGCTGGGTCCTGGTGGAGACCTCTTTATTGACTACTGATTATACGAATACATGACTGACAATACATGACTGAGTCTACCGGAAGCCATAATAGTAGTCCAGTAGTATTCATGTTAGATTTCGAAATGTCACGTTTTTCAATTTTTATATGGAAGTATATAATACGACAAAGCGCTGTGTAATTCAATATGTTAACTAGGTAGCATTATTCAGCAGCTTTCATTCTGTATTTGAAACTGAGACATGAATTTGTTTATTAGTTTGGATGCATTTAAATGCTGTGGAAGCTGAATTAAAATAAAATATCTATAATCTATAAAATATATCTATAAACCCCCCCACCCCCTTATCTAGGCGATCGGTTTCATTTGAACATGCCCACACTGGTTTTTATTTTTATTGACTTTTTTGTTTTAATTACAAGGGTAAAGTGTATGCTCTACAAAGCCACTTTCTCAGGAACAGCGGCTGAATCAAAACCCCAAGTCTCCCCTGGTGTGCCGTCTCCTGAAACCAAGTTTCAAGCCACAAAGTGGCACACACACACACATCTGGACACTTTATCACTCTTCCTTAAATTAACTTTACTTGCTCTTGTCTGCTCCCTATTTTACTGCATTTAATCCTGTACTTCAGAGTACTGTGATCTGTCACAAGTGTCATTTAATCTGTAGTATTTTGTATTTAATTATATCCTGATGCAACTATCACTGACTCTGTTATCTGCTCCGTTATTGAATCGTATTTTGTCATATACTTGTACTTGCTAGAACCGAAGTCATTGTATTTGATCTTGCTCTTAATTGTATTTATACTTGTACTGTGATTCTTGAAATGTATTTTTGTTTACGACTGTAAAGTAAGCCCTGGATAAGGCGTCTGCTAAGAAATAAATAATAATAATAATATATAAACTGGACTCACTTGATCAGCTAGACGCTGTATTTCCTATGAATAAAAGCAAAAAAAACAACCAACTGCGTATCCTAACCGCACTACACGCGCACAGACACACACGCGCACAGACACACGCACAGACACACACATACACAGACACACGCACAGACACACACAGTGCAATATAAGCTCCCCTCACTTGATCAGGTACACATCGTATTTCCCAGCCGACCTCCCAGACTTGCGCTGTTTCAGCTTGCGCGCCCAGCCCTGGGGCAGCGAGGGTCGTCAGTACAGGGCCCGCTGGTCGCCCGGATGATGGAGCGTCTCTGTTTAGGGGAGACGGCAGGCTCTGGGGGGGCCGGGGCGGAGCTGGCGACCCCTGCTGCAGACTCGCAGGGCTCGGCTCTCCCAGCCTCCGTGGAAGACCCGGCTGCAGCTGCTCTGCGGAGGAGGAGGAGGAGGAGGAGGAGGAGGAGGGAGGAGGAGGAGGAGGAGGAGGCGGGGCAGGCTGCAGCCCCTCCTCATCCCGCCCCCCTTCCTTCTCCTTCTTCAACTTCTTCGGTTTTGGGGGTTTCTCCTTCTGCCCCGGCTGCTCCTGGTCTTCGCTTTTCTCCTCACTGAGGGACAAAAAAAACAAACAAAACACACAAATAAATAACAGGAAATGATTTTTATTTTTAAGAACTAGTCAGGCTTTTTGTGTGACGGTCGGAAAATCTGGATTTATTGGAGATTTCATAACTTATTTATTTTTATTGTACCAAATGTACATTGTGACAAATGACTTGTATACATCTGTGACCCAAAGTTTTGCCTCACCCTAGAATTGTAGGATTGAGATATAATTAAAAAAAAAAAAAAAAAAAACTTTATGAACATAATTTATATCTTTTATACAACATCACATAATTAAAAAAAATAAATAAAAATAAAAATAAAATGATAATCGCAAAAAAAAGGTCCATACCTGAAGCTATAATAGTACAGTAATAGTACGTTTTTCGTTAAGTATCTGGGAAAACGGGGCGTAATTCATTAGGTTAACATGGTAACATTATTCAGCAGGTTTCATGCGACTGAAGCACAATGTGTTAATTCTACAGGGGGATGCAAAACCCATTAAAACAAAATAGTTGCCGCATCCAGTAAAGGCGCTCCGCGTGGAGTGCAGGATCGCCCTGTAGCCTGGAGATCGCAGGTTGAAACCAGGCTATGTCGCTGCCGTCTGTGACCGGGGGTTCCTAGAGGCGGGGCACAATTGGCGGCGCCGCCGGGTAGGGAGGGCTTAGGTTGGCAGGGGAATCCACGGCTCACCGCGCACCAGCGACCCCTGTGGCTGACAGGGTGCCTGCGGGTCTGCAGTGGAGCCGCCAGATCTGCGTTGTCCTCCGGCACTGTAGGTCTGGAGGCTTCGCTGTGGATCCGCAGCGCAAAAAAAAAACGACGGCTTGGCAGGAACACATTTGGAGGACACGTGTTTCAGCCTCTGTTTCCCAGTCGCCGGGGAGCTGCAGCGGTGAACCGGGATTTATAACAACACAATTGCCGTTTCTAAATTGGGGAGAAAAACGGGGTAAAAACACTAGCAATGACTAAATTAATAAAAATAAATAAACAAATAAATAAATAAAATTCACCTCACTGGCATTTTACTGGTTAAATATTTTTATTAAAAAAAAGTGGTAATTCAAATGTCATTTTCTACAGAACTGAAATTAAATAACCACAACTTCACGACCCACAAAGAAGAACTCAACTCTTATAATAATGTATGATTATTATTATTTATTTATTTATTTTATCCCAGGCGACTTACAGGTGCTACAGGTCAGCACAGGGTTACAATGCAAGCTTCATATTTTAAACGCAGTGTATTTTACAGAAAGTGCAAATAATAATACTCAAATACAACAGGAACTAGGATGCAAAAAGTTAGGGCGACAGCAAGTTGTATCTATGATGATGTATTAGCAGTGCAAGGATAGCGCATCAGCCGAGGGTCCAGTAACGTGGTGCTGAGCTCAGGGGAGTCCAGAGCAGAGCAGGGAGGGGCGGAGCGAGAGATCTACAAGCGTGTGTCTGTCAAACACATCACTTAATAAATGAATAAATAAATAATTTAAGCTAGTCAGAACGATTGCAAAGCTGAGAGAAAAGGGACCTTCCCAAAATTTAGGGACTCATTTTTCCCCCACTGTGGGCAAATCTTGTGCATCATAAGTTTACTATGGAGTGGGTGTAAATGTTCTCGATTTGACTTTGTCACGGTAGCATTTTAAATGCCGCTCTCGTTTGAAAGCTGGCGTATGCACGGGGTCTCCTATCGCAGACACTTGGGCAGCAGTGGCTCGTTTGTATGCATCCAAAACCACTCCGGCAAAGGAATGCAATTTGAAATTAATTCATAAATGTGTTTCATTTCGGCTCAGAGCGGGGGGGAAAAAATAAAAAATAAAAATAATAATAACTTTTCAGATACGCCTCCATTACCTCCTATCTCAGTGTGTGGTCTTAAGTTTTACGCACGTTTTAACGTTTTAAACACTGAAAAAAAAAAAAAAGCAACCAGTAAACCAATAGTCTTTAAAGCCCCCTTAAATCTCAATTCTCCGAATTTATTCGCTGAAATGACCGACTTCTTTCATTTTTAAGGGAAAATCTTTTTTTCTCTCAACACAATGCCCCTTACTTTGTAACTAGCGCAGCAACCGTCCGCTGTTTTGTACACAACTGGAAGCACAAACGAAAAGAAGCTTGAATCGGTTTAACATTTTACTTAATGCGGAACTGGAAACGTAGAAATCATATAAAATCGACACAAATCCCTTTATTTTATACACTGCAGTTCTACCTTCTTTCAAACACACACACTCATTTTATATGTATATGTATAATTATATATATATATATATATATATATATATATATATATATATATATATATATATATATATATATAATGTTCCTTTTAACTTGATTGATCGTAACAGGACAGTAACCGTCACTTTATGTATTGCACCCTCCTGCTTCGCCTGCACCAATCTGCTTGACTCCACAGACCCGAGAGACTGCCTGCTTTACCCTGCTACTGATTCCCCAGGGGAACCGCCGCATCCCTTGACCGCCCACCCGACCCCTCACTGGATTGCTTTACCTGCTGGATACACTGTCATGTGCTACCGAACCGAAGTTACAACAGCACTGGCTCGGTGGTCCAGGGGTTAAATAAAAAGGGGCTTGATACCAGGAGGTTCCCTCCGTTCTCAGCCTCCATCCCACCTGGTCAAAATACGACACCTCGTTGTCCTGAGCGTGGGGACATAACAATGCAATAGCAATCAATACCATACAACACTTTCAGACTGTGTAGGTCGGTATATATGGTCCAGTGTTTAGAGAAAAGGGATCTCGATACCAGGAGGTTCAAATTCCGGCTCAGCCACTGACTCCCTGTGTGTGTGTGTGTGTGTGACCCTGAGCAAGTCATTTCACCTCCTTGTGCTCCGTCCTTCGGATGAGACGTCAAACAAATAAGCTCCTATTGGAAGTGACTCTGCAGCAGCAGCAGCAGCAGTTGTTGATGATGCAGAGTTCACCCCCCTAGTCTCTGCGAGTCGCTTTGAATGAACATGACTGCTAAATAATAATAACAACAACAACAACAACAACAACAGCATATGCTTTAAGCATCATTGAAACTGCATTGCACGGGGAAAAAACGGACACAAACAAGACATTCAAACCACGCCCTGTTTAGAGATTTTTTTATAACCTTTATAAAACATTAACATCGCAAAAAAAAAAAAAAAAGGACTTCATTTTTTATTTTCATTTTCATTAAAAGTTCAAATAATGTTGCGCAATAAAAATGAAATCACCATCTCCATAGAAAAGAAATTGAAATGATGATTAAAAACATTGTATTAGTACCGGATTATCAAATTCTCCAAAGATTCGGGGGCAGGGTGTTTGTTAAACAAATTCCTAATTTTTAATTGGGGGAATGGAGAATTACTTTCAGTTTAATTCAGTTTCCCTTCAATGCTGGGAGCGACAGCCGTGGTGGTGGTGGTGGTATTAATTTTGAAAAGGCAGACTTAGAAAAAGGAGGTAAGAAAGAGAAAGAGAAAGAAAGAGAGAGAACTAAAAACACCTGCAATCGAAGTTAAAACCGTGACAGAAGTTATAAATCGCGATGATCCCGGTCGTTTCTCCGGGGTGATAAATCGACAAACGAAACAGTCGTTATTGTACCAAGGTGACCAAGCCCATCCCTGCGAAACGACATGTCTTTATTGCGCATGCTGTGGCGTCGTGAGTGAGCCTCTCGCCAGGTCTGTCTCTGTAAACGAGACGTTGTTCTCAAATGACTCATCTGAAAACAGAAAGGTTTTTGATTGGATTTGACTTGACATCTTACTGGCAGTGTTGAGTACCGTTCCGGGGAAATAAATAAATTCAGAAATAAGGACATAACCAAATGCCATCAGGTTTGTGTACAGCAGACGGTTCTGAAACAATGTGATCTGTTTGTGAAGGCGTGTACAGATTAAAGCGAATTTGGGGTGATTGAATTTTATTTAATTTTGTTTTTTTTTTAATGTAAAGCTACGTACCGCGGCTTTTGATTTGTTTTACAGGAAAGGTGCTACATAACTGGTCAAACTTGACATTTTCATTTCAAAACTTTTATTTATTTTTTTTCTCTAACAGGAAACTCAGGCGCTGTGATGTAAATTAGGTTTTTAATTTATCCCGCTTAAAAGGAGTTACCTGCCTGGAGGCCAATGCCAAAACAGCGATCCTCGGAAATACAGGCAAACGCCATTATTATAATACAATATGCACTTGGAGCGTAAATGTAATAATAATAATAATAATCATAATAATAATAATTTTGGTTGAAATGACATTGAACGAGCTAATTTTAATATTGTTTATCAATAAGGACATTTTCAGAGATTGGCGTAAGAATGATCACGATAATCGTGTTTGAACTCCCTTTAATTGCGTCCTTTCCCCTAGTTCGGCCCCTGACACTGGCACGCTCTACACCGGGCAGAACCTACCCGGTCAGGACCTCGTGTCATGTGGGTCGGGTACGTGATCTGATAAAGCAGGGTTGACCTGGGTGACAGACGCGCGGATCAACGCGCCTGAATCAGCTGGTTACTGACGCTTCTCGAGCAGCTAAACAGAACAAACAGAAATGCTCCTCGCGGGAGTGAAACCTTCACACAGGCGCGGCTGTTGGTAATTGCGCGTCAAGCACTCTTTCTCGCTTCGACCCAGGTCAAAGCGAGTCGACCCGATCCTGAGTAAGAGTAGCCAGTGGGAAAAGGGGCTTTATCTCACAGGCATGCTTTTACCTGTTCACTGGAGACCTGCACAAAACGTACCCGCCTGCGTTTCCACATTAAAAGTAAAAACGGAAAGGATATGGACTGTGGAAACTGAAATCTGCGTTTGTATTTATACATCTGTTTATGTTTGGTGTATGTACAGCAGTTTGTAGAATTCACACAGGAGATGGATAAATGCTCATGCTAGTCCAAATACTGTACCATTACACCTAAATAAACATACCTCACCCTCAAAAGGCGCAACCACACAGTTGTCAAGACTTACCTACCCGTTAAAAATAAGTCATTATGTTTAAAAAAAAAAAAAAAAGTTAAATACGTGTTTGCGTAAACAAAACAATGGTATCTTAGTGTTGTTTAAAAATAAATAAATAAATCTAAACCAAAATATTAAGAGGCGGCTATTTTAATTTTTTTTTTATGTGTAACGTTTTGCAGTCGTCGATCTTTTTATATCTGTGGTATGTTGGGGCATCTTTTATAACAAAAACAAAACAAAAATATTAAAACTTCCGCATTCCATGAGAAAATAAATGTACAATTGCTGGACATGGTATTATATATTTGCTTGTTATTCGCTACAGTATATATGCAAGATGGTGCGGAAACTAAATTGATAGAAACACGTAGCCCTCACAAAAGCTGCGTCTGAATACATTGATTTTTTATTTTAACGTGCCTTTCTGAGGCGGGAAAAAAACCGCCAACTTTTGCACGTGTCGGTTTATTTTAAAATACCGCGTCTCGCGACAAGAGCGTTTCTCAAGCGTTTTTTTTTTTTTTTTTTTTTTAGTAATGGCGGGTATGTATTTGTGAAAACGTATTAAATTATATATTGATAATCCCATATTTGTCCTTTATGTGGATCAATTGACCTTGTGTTGGAACTTATGAAAAATGTTTACTTAAAAAAAAAATCACAGTACATTGTACAGTGTTATATGGCAGCTTGACTCCAGCTATACACTTCCCCGTTACTAAATTAGATAAATGGTCGTCTTCAGGACGAGAAGAAAATTATAAAAACAGGTGAGCTTTTGGGGAAAAAAATATCACATTAGAGGACCCCCATTCTGCCTCAAAACCGCGATACAATTCCCCAAAGGTGAAGGTTTTTCACAATGACGCACTTAAAACACACTCCTCAGTCTGCAAAACCAGCTGCGATTAATGTTAAGGACACCGGTGTCTTTTACCATTCCCCGGCACAGTATAAACCGATTTAAACCGTTAATTTCACACAAAAAGAATTCACACCCGTCAATTATGAGACGCTGAATATTTTCAAAGGGGGTAATGTGTACACATTTGGGGTTTAATCGCCGCAAAAACATAAGAAAAATGCATTTATACACACACACACACTGGAAAATATTACATTGATCATTTGCACATTCGACAACGTAATCCCTTTCCCAGACTACTAGTTAACCTAAAAATATTACAGCAGGTTTATTTTATTTTTTGTATATATATATATATATATAAATGAACCACCAACAGAAAGGCAACAGAAATTAATGGAAGGCTAAATGACTTAAATCTCTTCCAAATAAACAGCAAAACATATGACGCAACAAGCCTCTTATGAATCGGTGGCGCTTCGGTGTCTTTTTGCAGTTTATTAAAAAAAAAACACACACACACAAGCTTCAAAAACGTATTTTATAAAAACCAATCCAATTTTGTCCAGCTTTTGTGCATTTAAAAAAAATAAATTACATTTTTCGACAGGATAAAAAAAAATAATGATCTCCTAGCTTGCACAGAAACTAGTCGTCATCTCTTTTTTTTTTTTTTTTATCTATCATTAAGAAAATATTAACGCAACGTAGGGTAAAATACTTTCTCTTTCTTTGCCGGTTAAAAAATACAGACAATTACACCGACTACATATAAATACCTATTAAAAAAAATAACACTCTGAGCTGTTATTGGATTTTGTGTTCTTTTATAAAACAAAAAAGTTTGATGTTATTGGTGTTACGCATTTTCTACACAGCCAGGAAAGAAAAAAAATATACATACGCAGAAGCGAAAAAGAAAAAAACACACACGTAAAAGACAGTCATGCATACACCGCCGTACACAACCCTTTTTTTATTGCAAATGTCACCAAGCAAAAAAAAATATATAAAAAAAATAAACAACTAAGGCATGCTGGCTTTTTAATGTTACAACATTTAAAAAAATGCATTTAAAAGCTGGTTGCAAACGGGGATAAGGATCTAGAAACAAAATAAAAATGCACACACATTTATATATATATATATATATATATATATATATATATATATATATATATATATATAAGGATAAGACACAACGGAAGCAATAGTCAACGAACGTCAGAAATTGATACCAGTACACACCTCCTTCCAGTAACGCGCAAATATTATTTTCTCACACCCCACTACGAGAAAGCCAGTGAAAATACACCTCAATAGAGGATTTTTGCCCTCCCTCCCCGTTAGCAAAAAAATAAATAAAAAAAATAGCCTTCATTTTAAAACACAAGTTCGCATACTTCACCGCTGCAAATTCAGTTGCTTTTAGTGAAGTAAAATATATGGATATAAAAATATATATATATATTTGAATTTACACTTACAGTATCTCCTCTCCGCTCTCTGCGGCGGCCATTTTTTTGTTATATATATATTTAAATAAATAGATTAAAAAAAAATTCACTACACATCTTTCGGATTCCCCCGCAAATCTCGCGATATCTTCTGCGCCAAGAGGTAGCTGTATGTCAGGAAATCTCGCGAGACTCTTGTACTACAGATAACTGCGAAGTCAAAAGATTCTCACTCGAAAGGACCCCCTCTAAACTCCGCCCAACAGATGGAACTTACAGTCTCCAATTGGCTGGAAAGAAACAACAGTGGGTGTGATTGGTTGTAACATCTATCACTCACCCGTCTCATGGAAACGCGGGCTGGCTGACAGTAAAGCCAGTCCAATTTCATACAAACTGATTGGGTAAAAAGGAACATCATCATCATCGAAGAGTTGTGTTGTAGTATCCCCGCCCATCCATTCCTTTAAATGTGATTGGCTAGAAGACCTGCCCATTTATTTTAGATCTAGTTTAAGCCTTGTCTGATTGGTCGAAAAGAACCTCAATCATTTATTAAACCCAACCCTTTTCTTCTGTGAAAAAAGCAAGCTACGTAATGGTCTGGACTTTCGAGAAGTTGAATAGCGAACACTGGATAAATCGCTAGCTTATTTAAATTATGTGTGTTTTACGTCACCTAACTTTATAATTTCATAAACACAAATAATTACAAGCTTTTTTTTTGTATTACACATTTAAAATGAGGTGATCTGAATATTATTATCCGTCCGTATAGCGTACTAAAACAGTAATAATAATAATAATAATAATAATAATAATAATAATAATAATACAAAAATGCAGATGTTAATACTTTATGATTTACAGTGTCGTACTTACCACATAATATATGTTTTATAGTAACTTTACCACAGTATTCTTCATAATATATATATATATATATATATATATATATATATATATATATATATATATATATATATATATATATATATATATATATATCATAATGACATATATTTTAAATTGTTGTTAATACAAAAATACGTCATTTAGTCTATTGTCATTTATAAAAATTAAAAAAAAAAAGTTTCGGCTTAAATTAAATTGCCTACGACTAGATAAATATCAGAACACATTTTAATAATCCACATTTTAAAAACGGAGTGAATTAGTCACAATACCGCAGCACGGTGAAACAACAGGCGTGGAATGAAAAACCGTTAATTAACTGTAATTTAAAAATTCAAACTTTCTGGGAGGTACGGGTAACACGCCGTTGTCATGGCAAATTTTCCCCCACGCCCCGCCCCTTTTTTAAATTCCTTGCAGTAATATTTACTTCCACTAGAGGGCAGAGGATACACATACAGTAAATTCTATCTCAAAGGCTACTATCAATAATAACACGATTATCGATTCGCGAGCATTATAAACAACAGAGAGGTGTGGTAAAGCATAGGGAAACATTGTAAAGCACAGAGAGGTCTGGTAAAGCATAGGGAAGCATTGTAAAGCACAGAGAGGTTTGGTAAAGCATAGGGAAGCATTGTAAAGCACAGAGAGGTCTGGTAAAGCATAGGGAAGCATTGTAAAGCACAGAGAGGTCTGGTAAAGCATAGGGAAGCATTGTAAAGCACAGAGAGGTCTGGTAAAGCATAGGGAAGCATTGTAAAGCACAGAGAGGTCTGGTAAAGCATAGGGAAGCATTGTAAAGCACAGAGGGGCACAGCACACTTTTCCTGAAGGTTTGGCATGACACATTATCTGTCATTTGACTGTGTGTGACTCACAATATTGAGCAACCTGATTTGGAAACTCTGCTGAAAGAGGAAATAGAGCAAATATTTACCAGCTTATTATTACAGCAGGTGTGTCAAATCCCAGACAAGAGTTACAGTTACTGCGCACGCAGGGATGACTAATGCACCTGTTTCTTATTGGGCCTGTTGAAACTCCTGGCTCATAATAATAATACTAGACTTCATTGAGGGGAGCTCTGAACCCCAGGACTGGGTGCAGCAGCAGCAGCAGCAGCAGGGCTAGTGTGAGTTTCTAACCCTGCTCAAACTCCTGGCTCCTGATCATTTCAATATTAATAATAATAATACTAGACTTCATTGAGGGGAGCTCTGAACCCCAGGACTGGGTGCAGCAGCAGCAGCAGAGGCTAGTGTGAGTTTCTAACCCTGCTCAAACTCGTTTCCACTAGAAGTCTTTCTCAGCGTCTTCAATAGAAACACTAAAAGAAACTTCATAAATTCAATGTTTCCACTAGAAGACGCTGAAAAAAAATGAAAACTTGCAGTCGAAACGTTGGTCGTCGAATGAGTTGAGGGTTTTGTTTTTTAGTGTTTCTGAATTGCAGCAGTAGCGGAGCCGGCGCTCAGCACACCCTCTCAGTGTTTTGAGTTTGGTCTGGTTGCAATTCGGAAGCGCAGCCGAGTTCTGCTCGTAGTGAACTCTTTCTACCCAGGAAAACAGTTCAGAACTAGCGGAATTCCGAGCGCACTGCCGATACTGACCACTGCAGGGCGCCAGAACGCCGCTAAAACAAAAATTTAAAAAAAAATTAATACGAATGAATATTAACATGATCATTTTTTGCAGCCCAATACATTTCATGCTGTGTCCCAGCGCTATCAATCATGCTGTCTAAATTCTACTTACATTACAGTTAGCTATGCTGTGCTTTCTTTATCTAACCACTGAGCTCCTCAAACCGCTGCCTTCCACACTGCAGCCCAGCGCTTTCTTTATCTAACCACTGAGCTCCTCAAACCCCACTGCCTTCCACACTGCAGCCCAGCGCTTTCTTTATCTAACCACTGAGCTCCTCAAACCCCACTGCCTTCCACACTGCAGCCCAGCGCTTTCTTTATCTAACCACTGAGCTCCTCAAACTCCACTGCCTTCCACACTGCAGCCCAGCGCTTTCTTTATCTAACCACTGAGCTCCTCAAACCCGCTGCCTTCCACACTGCAGCCCAGCGCTTTCTTTATTTAACCACTGAGCTCCTCAAACCCCTTGCCTTCCACACTGCAGCCCAGCGCTTTCTTTATCTAACCACTGAGCTCCTCAAACCCACTGCCTTCCACACTGCAGCCCAGCGCTTTCTTTATCTAACCACTGAGCTCCTCAAACCCACTGCCTTCCACACTGCAGCCCAGCGTTTTCTTTATCTAACCACTGAGCTCATCAAACCCACTGCCTTCCACACTGCAGCCAGAAAGGGAGACAGAGAGACATTGAGACAGGGAGACAAAGAGACAGGGAGACAGAGAGACAAGGAGACAGAGAGACAAGGAGACAGAGAGACACAGAGACAGGGAGACAGAGAGACAGGGAGACAGAGAGACAGGGAGACAGGGAGACAGACAGCTAAATAAATCAAGTTTTACTCAAGTCTTTCTGAGCAGTGGTCTTCCACATCCCCTCCAAACAGAAAAAAAGAAACTCTTCTGCCCCCGTCCCTTCTTATTAAGATCGTATTTAACCTGCTAATGGACCCGGGGAGGGGGCATGATATCCGAATTTAGGCTTCGAGAGATTCCGGTTTTAATCCTGCTTCCCCCAGTGTGAACTGCCAATCCCTGTGGGATTATCGGAAGAGCTCCCGGCCGGACTGTCGCTTCGAATCAGGCTGCAGAATGGCTGGGATGCAGATGTCGTTAAGCTGCTTTTAGAGAAAAAAAAATCTGGTGTCATTTTTATTTGATAGTTTTTTGCCAAGTTAAGAATTACAGTGCTGGTTTCACATCCCTGGACTCAATATTCACTGAGCTAGATGGGTTTGAATACCAGAATACGAGAAAGAAACTTAGTAAATTCAAAAACAAAAAACAACAACGTTTCAACTAGAAGTCTTGGGAGAAAAAAGGAAAGAAAGAAAGAAAAAGAAAGAAAGCGCTGGGCTGCAGTGTGGAAGGCAGCGGGTTTGAGGAGCTCAGTGGTTAGATAAAGAAAGCGCTGGGCTGCAGTGTGGAAGGCAGTGGGTTTGAGGAGCTCAGTGGTTAGATAAAGAAAGCGCTGGGCTGCAGTGTGGAAGGCAGCGGGTTTGAGGAGCTCAGTGGTTAGATAAAGAAAGCGCTGGGCTGCAGTGTGGAAGGCAGCGGGTTTGAGGAGCTCAGTGGTTAGATAAAGAAAGCGCTGGGCTGCAGTGTGGAAGGCAGCGGGTTTGAGGAGCTCAGTGGTTAGATAAAGAAAGCGCTGGGCTGCAGTGTGGAAGGCAGTGGGTTTGAGGAGCTCAGTGGTTAGATAAAGAAAGCTGGGCTGCAGTGTGGAAGGCAGTGGGTTTGAGGAGCTCAGTGGTTAGATAAAGAAACGCTGGGCTGCAGTGTGGAAGGCAGTGGGTTTGAGGAGCTCAGTGGTTAGATAAAGAAAGCGCTGGGCTGCAGTGTGGAAGGCAGCGGGTTTGAGGAGCTCAGTGGTTAGATAAAGAAAGCGCTGGGCTGCAGTGTGGAAGGCAGCAGGTTTGAGGAGCTCAGTGGTTAGATAAAGAAAGCGCTGGGCAGCAGTGTGGAAGGCAGCGGGTTTGAGGAGCTCAGTGGTTAGATAAAGAAAGCGCTGGGCTGCAGTGTGGAAGGCAGCGGGTTTGAGGAGCTCAGTGGTTAGATAAAGAAAGCGCTGGGCTGCAGTGTGGAAGGCAGTGGGTTTGAGAAGCTCAATGGTTAGAGCGCTGGGCTGCAGTGTGGAAGGCAGTGGGCACTAATCATATCACTTTTGTAAGTTGGTATCCGACACTAATGTTCTTGATTGGCTGAGCACGGCTTCACGATTCTTAATTACGGTGTGTTTGTTTCTCACTTTTATGGCTTGAATTTGTTCTGTGATGACTGTGGGGGAGAAATGATCAACACAATGTATATCTGCTTTATAAAAAGCATTAGACAAGCCTCTGCAACCGTCCTCTTCCCTGTATATCTGAGGTAAAAAAAATAAAATAAAAAAAAAACTCAAAGCTCTGGCCAAAAGTTTTGCATCACCAGGAATTTTAGGATTGAGACATGATTAAAAAAATAAATAAATAAAAAAAAAAACCTATATGAACATAATTTAGATATTTTATTTAACATTGTGTAATCAAAGAAACTACAAAATGATATCGCAAAAAAAAAAAAAAAAGTCTAGCGGAAGCCATGATAGTAGTACAGTAGCATTTCATGTTAGATTTCGAAATGGCACATTTTTCAATATGTTAACAAGGGAACATTATTCAGCAGCTTTCATTGGACTCTATGAAGCTGAGGGAGTTCATTCTATATAGAGGGTGTGGAATTCAATATGTTAACAAGGGAACATTATTCAGCAGCTTTCATTGGACTCTATGAAGCTGAGGGAGTTCATTCTATATAGAGGGTGTGTGATTCAATATGTTAACAAGGGAACATTATTCAGCAGCTTTCATTGGACTCTATGAAGCTGAGGGAGTTCATTCTATATAGAGGGGTGTGAATTCAATATGTTAACAAGGGAACATTATTCAGCAGCTTTCATTGGACTCTATGAAGCTGAGGGAGTTCATTCTATATAGAGGGGTGTGAATTCAATATGTTAACAAGGGAACATTATTCAGCAGCTTTCATTGGACTCTATGAAGCTGAGGGAGTTCATTCTATATAGAGGGTGTGGAATTCAATATGTTAACAAGGGAACATTATTCAGCAGCTTTCATTGGACTCTATGAAGCTGAGGGAGTTCATTCTATATAGAGGTGTGTGATTCAATATGTTAACAAGGGAACATTATTCAGCAGCTTTCATTGGACTCTATGAAGCTGAGGGAGTTCATTCTATATAGAGGGGTGGAATTCAATATGTTAACAAGGGAACATTATTCAGCAGCTTTCATTGGACTCTATGAAGCTGAGGGAGTTCATTCTATATAGAGGGTGTGTGAATTCAATATGTTAACAAGGGAACATTATTCAGCAGCTTTCATTGGACTCTATGAAGCTGAGGGAGTTCATTCTATATAGAGGGTGTGTGAATTCAATATGTTAACAAGGGAACATTATTCAGCAGCTTTCATTGGACTCTATGAAGCTGAGGGAGTTCATTCTATATAGAGGGGTGTGAATTCAATATGTTAACAAGGGAACATTATTCAGCAGCTTTCATTGGACTCTATGAAGCTGAGGGAGTTCATTCTATATAGAGGGTGTGTGAATTCAATATGTTAACAAGGGAACATTATTCAGCAGCTTTCATTGGACTCTATGAAGCTGAGGGAGTTCATTCTATATAGAGGGTGTGTGATTCAATATGTTAACAAGGGAACATTATTCAGCAGCTTTCATTGGACTCTATGAAGCTGAGGGAGTTCATTCTATATAGAGGGGGTGGAATTCAATATGTTAACAAGGGAACATTATTCAGCAGCTTTCATTGGACTCTGTGAAGCTGAGGGAGTTCATTCTACCATGTTGCATGTGTTGGAGCTGGTCAGTTTCTATTGGGATTACAAAATCTGACCAACATATATATATATTTTTTGTCTTTTAAGATGACTGAGTTTTTAGAAAGTACTTTGTCCCCCGGCAATCTGTCGTCGATTTAAAGATTACCCCATTAATCCAGGTAACGTCAGTTCACGGTCAGCAGCAGGAACTAATTTACCTGAACTGCCCTAAAAAGATGGGCTTCTTATCCTAGGCAGCTTACCCTCAAAGTGTCTGATGGCAGGATATCTGCGCAGGGTTATGCCTTCGCGTTGAAGAAAGAGAGTATTGGAAGGGTGAAGGGGGCTAGGGAGGGCTGGGGGGGTGCAGAATCCCAATTAAGTAATTCGGATGACGTCCGACCTAATCCTGAGCCGAAAAGGGCCTGGGGTATAAAACGGTTGCTCGCTGCTCCGATTTCTGAGAAACCGTTGGCAGCGCAACGCCGACCGAGCCAGAGAGAGACGGAGGGGAAGGAAAAAAAAAAAAAAAAGGACCATTAGGGTGTAACAAAGAACAGGAGTGGGTGGATATATAGAAGCAGGACAAATAAGGCGACCTTAAGAGAGGACAGGGGTGGAAAGGAAAACTACCAGCTGCTAATCTTGCCGCGAATTTCCATCTGCGTACGAACGGGAGAAAAAAACTAAACAAAACAAAAAACAAACCAGCAGGCGGAAATGGCAGATCATTGGAGGAACCCGGTTTTTGAAGCCAGGAAAAGGCACGAAGAAACGACACAGGACTCCATCTTTGTCTACACAAACAGCAACAACACAAAAGGTGAGGACCGCAAACCGCGTGATCATTGATTGCTGATTGGGTTAGAGGCAGGCAGAAGTACAGAGAATTCAACGTGTGGACCAAACATCTGCCGTTGAATTTATGAAGTTTCTTTCAGTGTTTCTATTGAAGACGCTGAGAAAGACTTCTAGTGGAAACGTTCGTTCAGTCTGAATTTATGAAGTTTCTTTCAGTGGTTGGATCTATTGAAGACGCTGAGACAAGACTGTCTAGTATGAAGACGTTTCAGCGGCTGAATTGTATGAAGTTTCATTTAGTGTTTCTGTTGAAGACGCTGAGAAAGACTTCTAGTGGAAATGTATCAATATCAGGGTCTAGCGCTATATATTATAAAGACATTTCAGAGGGCTGGATCGCATCAATATCAGGGTCTAGCGCTGTATATTATAAAGACATTTCAGAGGGCTGGATCGCATCAATATCAGGGTCTAGCGCTGTATATTATAAAGACATTGCAGAGGGCTGGATCGCATCAGTATCAGGGTCTAGTGCTGTATATTATAAAGACATTTCAGAGGGCTGGATCGCATCAATATCAGGGTCTAGCGCTGTATATTATAAAGACATTGCAGAGGGCTGGATCGCATCAATATCAGGGTCTAGTGCTGTATATTATAAAGACATTTCAGAGGGCTGGATCGCATCAATATCAGGGTCTAGCGCTGTATATTATAAAGACATTTCAGAGGGCTGGATCGCATCAATATCAGGGTCTAGTGCTGTATATTATAAAGACATTTCAGAGGGCTGAATCGCATCAATATCAGGGTCTAGCGCTGTATATTATAAAGACATTTCAGAGGGCTGGATGGCATCAATATCAGGGTCTAGCGCTGTATATTATAAAGACATTTCAGAGGGCTGGATCGCATCAATATCAGGGTCTAGCGCTGTATATTATAAAGACATTGCAGAGGGCTGGATCGCATCACTATCAGGGTCTAGCGCTGTATATTATAAAGACATTTCAGAGGGCTGGATCGCATCAGTATCAGGTCTTATTATATATTATATAAAACAGTAAAATAAAAATGGAGCAAGCCGCTATGCAACGGGTGTCTTATTTCCAACCCCTACAATGTCCACCCCCTTGCAGGTCCCTTTGAGGGTCCGAACTACCACATCGCCCCCCGCTGGATTTACAACCTCGCCTCTCTGTGGATGATCTTCGTGTTCTTCGCCTCGCTCTTCACCAACGGCTTGGTTCTGGTGGCCACCTACAAGTTCAAGAAGCTCCGACACCCCCTCAACTGGATCCTGGTGAACCTGGCCGTCGCCGACCTGGGGGAGACCTTGCTGGCCAGCAGCATCAGCGTCTGCAACCAGATCTTCGGATACTTCATCCTGGGGCACCCCCTGTGCATCTTCGAGGGCTATGTCGTCGCCACCTGCGGTGAGCTGAAACACAGAGTGCAAGCATTGTAAAGCACAGAGAGATGTGGTAAAGCATTGTAAAGCACAGAGAGGTCTGGTAAAGCATAGGGAAGCATTGTAAAGCACAGAGAGGTCTGGTAAAGCATAGGGAAGCATTGTAAAGCACAGAGAGGTCTGGTAAAGCATAGGGAAGCATTGTAAAGCACAGAGAGGTCTGGTAAAGCATAGGGAAGCATTGTAAAGCACAGAGAGGTCTGGTAAAGCATAGGGAAGCATTGTAAAGCACAGAGAGGTCTGGTAAAGCATAGGGAAGCATTGTAAAGCACAGAGAGGTCTGGTAAAGCATAGGGAAGCATTGTAAAGCACAGAGAGGTCTGGTAAAGCATAGGGAAGCATTGTAAAGCACAGAGAGGTCTGGTAAAGCATAGGGAAGCATTGTAAAGCACAGAGAGGTCTGGTAAAGCATAAGGAAGCATTGTAAAGCACAGAGAGGTCTGGTAAAGCATAGGGAAGCATTGTAAAGCACAGAGAGGTCTGGTAAAGCATAGGGAAGCATTGTAAAAGCACAGAGAGGTCTGGTAAAGCATAGGGAAGCATTGTAAAGCACAGAGAGGTCTGGTAAAGCATAGGGAAGCATTGTAAAGCACAGAGAGGTCTGGTAAAGCATAGGGAAGCATTGTAAAGCACAGAGAGGTCTGGTAAAGCATAGGGAAGCATTGTAAAGCACAGAGAGGTGTGGTAAAGCATAGGGAAGCATTGTAAAGCACAGAAAACGTTTAATAAATAACATGGTAAAGTCCAGCACAGCGTAACCACGGAGATGGCGAGACTGTGGTGGACTTGCTGACCCTGGCTCTCTGTCCCTGTCCAGGCATCGCTGGGCTCTGGTCTCTCACCGTGATTTCCTGGGAGAGATGGGTGGTGGTCTGCAAGCCCTTTGGCAATGTCAAGTTCGACGCCAAGTGGGCCACCAGCGCATCGCTCTTCGTGGGTGTGGGCGGCGGGCTGGTGCTCCCCCCCAATATTCGGCTGGAGCAGGTCAGCCAACCGTGTGAACGTGCATATTACTTTTAAAAAAATATATTTTTTCTAACTGTAACTGGGAGAAGATGTATTTTATTTGATCTACATATATATAAATATATATATTTTTTTTTGTGTACAGTATATATACTTGAAATGTATTTTTGTTTACGACTGTAAGTCGTCCTGGATAAGGGCGTCTGCTAAGAAATAAATAATAATAATAATAATAATAATAATAATAATAATAATAATAATAATAATACAGTCCTTGTAGAATTATCCAAGTGCGAATCTTTCTGATCTCACACTGAAGGTCTGACGAGATCGTCTTTTCAGAGCGACGTTATTTTTAGGGACGTGACATTAGCTGTGACGCTTCACAAGCAAGCTGAAACCCGCAAACTGTTTTAAGAGCTGAGAACAATTACAAAAAAAGGGTCTAATTAAGCAAAACGATCAGTTGAATTAAGGGTCCAGGAATTGAGAGCCCAGTTGGAATTAAAACCAGCCGCCACTGGGGAGCGCCACTGTACAGCGCAGTGAAGTATTATATAGCACTGTATTGAATAGCACAGCGTTCCCCTCCCTGGTGAGTGAAGCTGCAGCCCCCCCCTCACCTCGTCTCCGCTGTGTTTCAGGTACTGGCCCCACGGTTTGAAGACATCATGTGGTCCCGATGTTTTCAGTGGTAGTGAGGTCCCTGGAGTCCAGTCCTACATGCTAACGCTCATGACAACCTGCTGCATCATCCCCTTGAGCATCATCATCCTGTGTTACATCGCCGTGTGGATGGCCATCCGAGCGGTACGTGCCTCTCCCAGCAACGTCACTCCCGTTCCACAGCGGCGTGATCCAGTCCTGGTTTCACTGGGAGTTTAATAATCAGACACACCTGAGCTTGTTAGCTAGACACACTGGGGGCTGATCAAGCTGGCAGTAAAACCTGGACTGGGTGACGCTGCTGTGCAATGGGAGTCTGAATTAAAGAAAAAAAACAAACAAACAAAACAAACAAAAAAAAAAACTGTGGTTCTGAAGGTACAGGGATGGGAATCAGACTCCCGCTGCACAGCGGTGTGATCCGGCCCTGGTTTCACTGGGAGTTTAATAATCAGACACACCTGAGCTTGTTAGCTAGACACACTGGGGGCTGATCAAGCTGGCAGTAAAACCTGGACTGGATCACACTGCTGTGCAACAGGAGTCTGATTTCAATCCATGGATTTAGAAGCAGAAGATTAAAGAAAAAAACAAACAAACAAAACAAAAAACTGTCGTTCTGAAGGTACAGGGATGGGAATCAGACTCCCGCTGCACAGCGGTGTGATCCGGCCCTGGTTTCACTGGGAGTTTAATAATCAGACACACCTAAGAACATAAGAAAGTTTACAAACGAGAGGAGGCCCCATTCGGCCCATCTTGCTCGTTTGTTTGTTTTTTTTTTCAAGGTCTTTTACGGTTGAGGATTTTAAAAAAATACTCTTGACTGAAGACCTATGAATGGGGACATAAGGACAGTTTTATGTGTTGGTAAGGTGTGTGTATTGTTTTAATTGTTATTTTTTGTTGTTGTTGTTGTTGTTATTTATTTATTTATTTATTTATTTTTTACATTTCGACCACTTTTTTTTTTTTAATGTTTTTTTTAAAACTTTTAAATTGCCTTCCCTCGTGCTAACCGCCTTCTCGCGCCCTCGCAGGTCGCCAAGCAACAGAAGGAATCGAGTCGACGAGAAAGCCGAGAGGAAGTGTCCCGCATGGTGGTGGTGATGATTATCGCACTGCTTTGCTGGGGCCCCTACACGTTCTTCGTCTGCTTCGGCGCGGCTAACCCTGGCTACGCTTTCCATCCCCTGGCGGCTGCGATGCCCGCTTACTCGCTAAGAGCGCCACCATCTACAACCCGATCATCTACGTGTTCATGAACAGACAGGTACCCGCTTTTTTTTGGAGCTGAAAATAATTAAAAAGGCCTATTATTATTATTATTATTATTATTATTATTATTATTATTATTATTATTATTAATATTGAAATGATCAGGAGCCAGGAGTTTGAGCAGGGTTAGAAACTCACACTAGCCATGCTGCTGCTGCTGCTGCACCCAGTCCTGGGGTTCAAAGCTCCCCTCAATGAAGTCTAGTATTATTATTATTAATATTGAAATGATCAGGAGCCAGGAGTTTGAGCAGGGTTACAAACTCACACTAGCCCTGCTGCTGCTGCTGCTGCTGCACCCAGTCCTGGGGTTCAGAGCTCCCCTCAATGAAGTCTAGTATTATTATTATTAATATTGAAATGATCAGGAGCCAGGAGTTTGAGCAGGGTTACAAACTCACACTAGCCCTGCTGCTGCTGCTGCTGCTGCTGCACCCAGTCCTGGGGTTCAGAGCTCCCCTCAATGAAGTCTAGTATTATTAATATTAATATTGAAATGATCAGGAGCCAGGAGTTTGAACAGGGTTAGAAACTCACACTAGCCCTGCTGCTGCTGCTGCTGCTGCACCCAGTCCTGGGGTTCAGAGCTCCCCTCAATGAAGTCTAGTATTATTATTATTAATATTGAAATGATCAGGAGCCAGGAGTTTGAGCAGGGTTAGAAACTCACACTAGCCCTGCTGCTGCTGCTGCTGCTGCACCCAGTCCTGGGGTTCAGAGCTCCCCTCAATGAAGTCTAGTATTATTAATATTAATATTGAAATGATCAGGAGCCAGGAGTTTGAACAGGGTTAGAAACTCACACTAGCCCTGCTGCTGCTGCTGCTGCTGCACCCAGTCCTGGGGTTCAGAGCTCCCCTCAATGAAGTCTAGTATTATTATTATTATTATTATTGAAATGATCAGGAACACAGGCCTTATAGCATACCATGTAATACTATAACCAATACTATATTCATAAAGGCTCGCGTAATGACGCACAGAATTACACATACATGTTTTTTTTTTGTGTTTTTTTTCTCATTCCAGTTCCGTAACTGCATAATGGAGATGTTCGGAAAGAAAGTCGACGACGGATCAGAAGTGTCTTCGACTTCCAAGACAGAAGTGTCTTCCGTTTCAAGTTCCTCAGTGGCGCCTGCATAACCTCACACCTCACACCTCACCACCGCCACCGCCCCGCCCCAAACGCACACACGTACACGCACACGCACACGCACACGCACCGTAGAAACCCTGACGAACAAAAACAGCGTCAGCTATGGAACTTGCATTTGTAACTAAATTACTTTTGTATTTCGCTACGGAACTTTACAAAAAAATAAAACAAAACAACAACAACAAAAAAACAAGTTTAACAGACATAACTAGTTAATAAATCTCAATCAATCAATCAATCAATAAATAAATACACGCTTTTTTCCCCCTCTACCTGCGTATAAAATGGGGACGCGAGGCATTGCTAGGCAACCCTTTTAAAAAACAAAAAAAGAACCGACAAGGTGTAGTTCCATAAGAAGATATATATATATATATATATATATATATATATATATATATATATATATATATATATATATATATATATACAGTATGTATATTTTAAAAAGACGTATTTATTACTGTGTGGTGCGGCGGGTATCCTAAAATAATACAATATGTTTGTTACCCACGCCCTCTCACTCCATCTCGGCGATATTTCCTCTTTCCTTTCACACTCCTTCGGATGGAAATCATGTTTAAGTTTTTTTTGTTTGTAATAATTGCAAACGTGATATAGCAGCGGTAAAGATGAACTATACGAACCCTATACTACTAATAATGTGTGTTTGTTTGTTTGTTTTTAGATCAGTGGGCAGGGTCGCATCATTCTCGGTAGGTCACTTTCACGCTCATGACGCGTTTTATATACACAGCACCACGTCAGTGAATATCGTTTGGTGAGTTTATCGACAACAAACCGCTAAATTTAAGCTGAATTGTAATGACACCGATATGACAGGGCCCTGGTTTTGTCTAACCGTCTACTAACAAAACGCGAGTTTTTTTTTTTGGTTAGACAAGAATACCTCGTTGAATACCTCGTGTAATGACAGGTTCACACACCGCAACGTGTAAAATTCAACAGTGTGGCGTCTTGTGAACCTCCTTCTGCTGAAAGCTTGACCCACGCCACCCATGTCTTTCAGCAAGGTGCATGAATCTCAACCAGAGTGACGGAGTGCGTGACGTCAGACAATTCAAAAATGCCAACGAACGCCCCATTGTAAAGTGTTTGGGGTTTAGTCAGAAAATAAATAAATAAAAGATACCGAGACGTTTAATATCAAAATCATTGTTACTTACGGAAAATATAAACAGTCTCAGCTATCATAAACAGGACCAACGCAGTCCAACGCTGGTTTCAAAGAAAGTTCAGCGATGCCGGGAAAAAAAACAAACAAGAAAAAAAAAAACATGACAACGGTCGTTTCGGTTACACACAACCAAATGGTTCCCTTTCAAAACGATAATTTCTTTTCCCTTTTTAATTTTTTTTCATCGTTATGAACTTTAATACCGCACAGCAAAATAACAGAAAAAGTGATTTCGTTTTGAACATCTGACAGCGCGAGTCTGCGGCGCGAGTCTCCTGTTTAAATCAACGGGCTGCCTCACGTGCACACCAACTGAAAATAATTTGAATTTCAACGACGGCTGAACAATTTTATTTATTCATTTATTTATTTATTTATGTTTTATTATTCACAATGTTGTTACAACATGTTGTACCGTGTGAACCCCACCTTAAGAATTTTGCAAACAGACTGGCTTGATTTAAATAAATAAATAAATAAATAAATAAATAAATAAATACATAAATAAATAAATAAAATAAAATAAAATAGCTTTGGCAGAATTTCACAACATCCCATTATAATTATTGTTTTTCTTTCCGATGACTTCAACGAGCCCGCCCTTAATGTCTCTCTGTGGGACGTTGAAAAACGTTACCTGTCCGAATAATGCTCTACGTTTTAAACGCTTTAAAGAAAACTGTATACATTTATCGTTCAGTTTTTTGTTTTTTTTTCTCTAATAAAGTTAAAATTACGTCAAATATCTCATGCTTGTGTTTGAAATGGTCTGAACTCGCCGTGGTACACGGTCAGCAATGAAGGCTTAGCTTTAATTGAAGAAACTTTAAAAGAAACCAAAACAATGCAATAAAATAATAAATAAATAAATAAATAAATAAATAAACATTATTTTATATTATTCAAGACTTGTGGACAGAAAGAAGGAAAACACACATTTCTGAATTGTCGACAGTATCTCTCTCCCAAAAACAAAATGTACAAAGTGTTGATAAGTTGATGTGTTTTATTAATAGTGTTATTATTATTATTAATATTATTATTATTAAGTGTTTACTTATTATAATAACAAAGCCTTTTGTTCTAGAATGCAAACAAAAAAATACCCCCCCCCCAAAAAAAAAAACTATGTAGAAGCAGGCTTATGGTTATTTGATTTTTTTTCAGATGAAAATAAAATATGCAGCAAATTAAAAAAAAAAAAAAAATGGTGTGGTTTTCTTTTTTGTATTTATTTACAAATAACATAAAACATGCACGAGGTGAAACGGTAAGCAGAATACACAAGATTTAAGTTAAATCTGGAAAAAAAGAGACACATGGCGACCCATACCACACAAGGAGAACACAAGGGCTGATGGGAATCTCGCCCTCTGCTTACTTTGAACAACTGAACTCAATCTGAATATTCAACTATCTTAAAATGGATGAGTGTTAGGAATAAAATTTGATTTTAAGTTAATATAACACAATTTAATTTAAAATGCCTTTGGGGTTTTCAGTGTATAACAGCATTAGCAAGGGTAATAGGAGGCTGTGTGGTCCAGTGGTTAAAGAAAAGGGCTTGTAACCAGGAGGTCCCCGGTTCAAATCCCACCTCAGCCACTGACTCATTGTGTGACCCTGAGTAAGTCACTTAACCTCCTTGTGCTCCGTCTTTCGGGTGAGACGTAGTTGTAAGTGACTCTGCAGCTGATGCATAGTTCACACACCCTAGTCTCTGTAAGTCGCCTTGGATAAAGGCGTCTGCTAAATAAACACATAATAATAAATAATAGTAATATTAATGAGTGTCGTCATTTGTATTTGGAGTTCAAAATGTTTCTTACAATGCATTAGTAAGACCTCACCTAGAATATTGTGTTCAGTTCTGGTCACCTCGTTACAAAAAGGGTATTGCTGCTCTAGAAAGAGTGCAAAGAAGAGCGACCAGAATTATCCCGGGTTTAAAAGGCATGTCGTTATGCAGACAGGCTAAAAGAATTGAATCTATTCAGTCTTGAACAAAGGAGATTATCTGATTCAAGCATTCAAAATCCTAAAAGGTATAGACAATGTCGACCCAGGGGACTTTTTCAACCTGAAAAAAGAAACAAGGACCAGGGGTCACAAGTGGAGATTAGATAAAGGGGGCATTCAGAACAGAAAATAGGAGGCACTTTTTTTTACACAGAGAATCGTGAGGGTCTGGAACCAACTCCCCAGTAATGTTGTTGAAGCCGACACCCTGGGATCCTTCAAAAAGCTGCTTGATGAGATTCTGGGATCAGCTGCTCTATACTTTCCCCTGAAGACATTTCAATGTAAGAGAATCGAGACAACAGAGTCTCAGATGACGTCCTTCAAAATCAGGGACAGTTGAGAACCCCCCCCCCCACACACACACACACTGCCCACCTGTCAATCAGTTGTGACATCACTCAGTTCTGAAGGCGGGACCGGCAGTATGTAAAAGGTATATAGACTGTGAACAAAAGACCCATGAAAAAAACAGAGTGTTAATTTATAATCTGGTAAGGACAGAAACCCAAGCAGCCGTTTCTGTCCTCGTTTCACTAGGAAAGATAAATTCGCCCCGAGTTAAAAGCACTACATCCTCCTTTTTAAAATAAAGACTACAAATCCCACAATCCTTTGTTTTTTTTTTGCGCGCGGCAGAATCAGACCTTGGCCAATGAGGACAGTTTAGGGGCGTGGTTTTTGGCCGATTCGGTGGCGCTGGATTCAAAGACGGGAAACAGCGGACAAACATATAAACACGACTACTAGTAGCAGGCCTTCTGTTTATTAATTTATTATTTTGTTTGTTTTTTTGGCATCATGGTCATTTCCAGTTTTTTTTTTTAAGATAAAAATACTTCCCACCTAGAAAAAATAGTGAGAGGTGTTTGGTTAATAAAGTGACACGTGCTTTCAGCACACCTTGAGAGACAGATGAGGGGGTAGAGAGAAACCAGGCTCTTTATTTCAACATCCACATTTCACAAAAGAAACCCAAACATCCATCGGGAAATCGCAGTCCTTTTTATACATTGACTAGCTGTTGTTTTCCGGCAGTCCATTCAAAAACTCCCATTGCACAGCAGTGTGATCCATTCCAGGTTTTACTACCAGCTTGATCAGCCTCACAGTGTGTCTAGCTAACAAGCTCAGGTGTGTCTGATTATTAAACTCCCAGTGAAACCAGGACTGGATCACACTGCTGTGCAGCGGGAGTCTGATTCCCAGCCCTGCATGTTAAAAAATAGTCGCCGCCCCCCCCACTGGATCCGGTCAGTCGGAGAATTCGAAATTCATTGCCGAGGTCAGAGTGTCGGAAAGCTTTGTTGCGATTTTATCTGTAAAAAGAGAGAGGGGGAAAAAAAAAATTAAAAAAATGAATATAAATTACTACCAGCTTGATCAGCCCCACAGTGTGTCTAGCTAACAAGCTCAGATTATTAAACCCCTAGTAAAACCCAGACTGGATCACACCGTCGTGGAGCGGGAGTTTCCTCATTCCCTCACCTGCTCTCTTCTGCTGCTTTTTGCGTTTCTTGCCAGCGGCCCGCAGAGCCTGACCCTGCTGCAGGGGGTCAATGCCCAGGATGTCTCCCAGATTGGGGAGCTTGGCTGCCCCCTCGGGATCCCTCTGCCTCTGGGATCGGCCTTCTTTGATCTGCACCGTCATCTGACCAAACTGAGAGGAGGAGGAGGAGGAGGAGGAGAAACAGGGTTAGCAAACGCAGAAAACGACAAGAATACGTATCCCTTTCACAGCTTGGGGGGGGGGGTTTGCCCGATAACTTCACCCCTCGAATCGCTAAACACCTTGGCGTCTCTGACTAGAAAAAAAAACAAACTCCTCTTTATGAAAAAAAAACGCTTTTTAACGCGCAGCAATCCGTCCAGCGCGACCGTGAATAGGATTCGTTTACGCACGCTGCCGAACGACGCAGCGTTTGTACTCTGTTTTACCCAAACGAAAGATGTTCCAGGCTGTGTTGTCCTTGGCCGTCCTCGGCCCGTGAACCTGTTTTTTTGAGGGTAAGATGAAGAGAACGTGTCACACCCAGTTGAGGGAGAGACTGTTCATTAAAATCTCTTGCATATTTTATAAAAAAGGGAGACATAAGAAAGTTTACAAACGAGAGGAGCCCCCATTCAGCCCATCTTCCTCGTTTGGTTGTTAGCAGCTTATTGATCCCAGAATCTCATCAAGCAGCTTCTTGAAGGATCCCAGGGTGCTAGTTTCAACAACATTACTGGGGAGTTGGTTCCAGACCCTCACAATTCTCTGTGTAAAAAAAAGTGCCTCCTATTTTCTGTTCTGAATGCCCCTTTATCTAATCTCCACTTGTGACCCCTGGTCCTTGTTTCTTTTTTCAGGTTGAAAAAGTCCCCTGGGTCGACACTGTCAATACCTTTTAGGATTTTGAATGCTTGAATCAGATCGCCGCGTCGCCTTCTTTGTTCAAGACTGAACAGATTAAATTCTTTTGGCCTGTCTGCATAACGACATGCCTTTTAAACCCGGGATAATTCTGGTCGCTCTTCTATTGAGAGACATCAGGGTGTTTAGTAAGTAAGGGGTATGAGTGATGCAACATGGGCAATACAATCTCCACCCCTTAGCCTGGCTGAAAATCATTTGCTGTCGTCATAATTTGTGCCGGTACTGTAGATATAATAATATTTATTTTTTGCCACCTCCAGATCTTTTTCTTCCTCCATTGCTTGAAGCTCCTCCTCTTCCTCTTCTCCGGTGTCCTGTAGCTCCTCCTCTTCCTGCGGCGCGCCCTCCATTTCCTGTTCTGTAGGTTGCTCGCCAGCGCCTCCGCTGGTCAGTCCCGCCGATTCCATGCAGATTCCGTTTGGAGCGACGGATGACGTCAGCTCTGAGAGTGAGAGAAACAGAACTCAGATCGGCGATAAAACACAAAGACAGTAAAACTTATCTTATCTTAGCAACCTGTCTCTGTCTTCAATTGAAACACTGAAAGAAACTTCATAAATTCAATGGCAAGCGTTTCCACTAGAAGTCTTTCTCAGCGTCTTCAATTGAAACACTGAAAGAAACTTCATCAATTCAACGGCAAGCGTTTCCACTAGAAGTCTTTCTCAGCGTCTTCAACAGAAACACTGAAAGAAACTTCATAAATTCAATAGCAGTTATGGATGGCTCTATCCTGAGTCCTATTACAAAGTTATACAAAAAAAAACTACGAATTTCTGAAACTGAGAAAGTTTGTGGTTTATCAAAAAAAAAAATCAAAAAAAACCAAAAACACTTTTTTTTTTTTTTTTTTTTTTTAATTTTCAAAAGTTTGTAACATTGAGCAACAACATGAGGTGAACCTGAAATTTTGGGCTATGAAGTTTTTTTTTTGTTTTTTTTAGGACCCCCCCCCACCCCCTCCAGACCTGCGAGTGCTTCCTGGGTGTCCTGCTCCAGCTGCTCCAGGTCAAAGGCCTTGCCCATCTCCATGACGATCTCCGCGCTCACATGGGTGGGCAGGCTGTGAATCTCAGGGGGGTGCGTGAAGTAGCTGATCCTGCCCCTGAGAGAGAGAGAGAGAGAGAAGGTGTGGAATTCAATATGTTAACAAGGGAACATTATTCAGCAGCTTTCATTGGACTCTATGAAGCTGAGGGAGTTCATTCTATATAGAGGGTGTGTGATTCAATATGTTAACAAGGGAACATTATTCAGCAGCTTTCATTGGACTCTATGAAGCTGAGGGAGTTCATTCTATATAGAGGGTGTGTGATTCAATATGTTAACAAGGGAACATTATTCAGCAGCTTTCATTGGACTCTATGAAGCTGAGGGAGTTCATTCTACATAGAGGGTGTGTGATTCAATATGTTAACAAGGGAACATTATTCAGCAGCTTTCATTGGACTCTATGAAGCTGAGGGAGTTCATTCTATATAGAGGGTGTGTGATTCAATATGTTAACAAGGGAACATTATTCAGCAGCTTTCATTGGACTCTATGAAGCTGAGGGAGTTCATTCTATATAGAGGGTATGTGATTCAATATGTTAACAAGGGAACATTATTCAGCAGCTTTCATTGGACTCTATGAAGCTGAGGGAGTTCATTCAATATAGAGGGTGTGGAATTCAATATGTTAACAAGGGAACATTATTCAGCAGCTTTCATTGGACTCTATGAAGCTGAGTGGGTTCATTCTATATAGAGGGTGTGTGATTCAATATGTTAACAAGGGAACATTATTCAGCAGCTTTCATTGGACTCTATGAAGCTGAGGGAGTTCATTCTATATAGAGGGTGTGTGATTCAATATGTTAACAAGGGAACATTATTCAGCAGCTTTCATTGGACTCTATGAAGCTGAGGGAGTTCATTCTATATAGAGGGTGTGGATTCAATATGTTAACAAGGGAACATTATTCAGCAGCTTTCATTGGACTCTATGAAGCTGAGGAGTTCATTCTATATAGAGGTGTGGAATTCAATATGTTAACAAGGGAACATTATTCAGCAGCTTTCATTGGACTCTATGAAGCTGAGGGAGTTCATTCTATATAGAGGGTGTGTGATTCAATATGTTAACAAGGGAACATTATTCAGCAGCTTTCATTGGACTCTATGAAGCTGAGGGAGTTCATTCTATATAGAGGGTGTGTGATTCAATATGTTAACAAGGGAACATTATTCAGCAGCTTTCATTGGACTCTATGAAGCTGAGTGGGTTCATTCTATATAGAGGGTGTGTGATTCAATATGTTAACAAGGGAACATTATTCAGCAGCTTTCATTGGACTCTATGAAGCTGAGGGAGTTCATTCTATATAGAGGGTGTGTGATTCAATATGTTAACAAGGGAACATTATTCAGCAGCTTTCATTGGACTCTATGAAGCTGAGGGAGTTCATTCTATATAGAGGGTGTGGGATTCAATATGTTAACAAGGGAACATTATTCAGCAGCTTTCATTGGACTCTATGAAGCTGAGGGAGTTCATTCTATATAGAGGGTGTTGTTAGTGTAGATGCTGTCAGCAGTCCCGGGCGGGGTGATGGTGGGTTGCCGTGGTCTCGTGGACTCACCCAGTCCAGTCCAGCAGGACGCTCTTGGCTGCTTTGTCATGGTCGGGGACCCCGCCCTTCTTCAAGCGGCCCTGCCTGCACGCCAGGAGAGCCAGGAACTTCGACGCCGTGCGGAAATCAGGGACCCCATAGTGCTGCATGATCTGAAACACACACAGAGACACATAGAGAGAGATACACAGAGAGAGAGAGAGAGAGAGAGAGAGAGAGATACAGAGAGAGAGAGACACACACACACAGACACACACACACACGTCAGATACGTCAGACGCACACACACACACTCACACACACACTCACACACACTCCGCTCACCTGCTGCTTGTTGCAGCGTTTCAGGATGGCCTCCACGGGGGTCACGGGGTCAAGCAGCTGCTCGATCTTCACGCAGTTCCTCAGGATGAGCGCCGCGTCCGAGCTGGAGGTCGCCATGACGATGCCCGGGCAGTCCAGCAGCTTGATGTGCTTGTCCAGGTGGACCTGCTGCAGACACCTGCACAGTGGGGGGATGGGAATCAGACTCCCGTTGCACAGCAGCGTCACCCAGTCCAGGTTTTACTACCAGCTTGATCAGCCCCCAGTGTGTCTAGCTAACAAGCTCAGGTGTGTCTGATTATTAAACTCATAGTGAAACCAGGAACAGATCACACTGCTGTGCAGCGGGAGTCTGATTCCCAGCCCTGTGTTGTTAATATGTCCAGTTGACCCTGTTTCTGATATCAGTCAATATATATACATATATAATGTTGACTGCTCAATTATTTTGTCTCACAGCTCTGCTCAGGAGATCTGAAGGTTCAGCGGGCGTCCTCCAATCCCACGACTGAGCCAGCTTCCTCTCCTACACCCAGGGCAGCAGTGTGGAGTAGCGGTCAGGGCTCTGGACTCTTGACCGGAGGGTCGTGGGTTCAATCCCAGGTGGGGGGGACACTGCTGCTGTACCCTTGAGCAAGGTACTTTACCTAGATTGCTCCAGTAAAAACCCAACTGTATAAATGGGGAATTGTATGTAAAAATAATGTGATATCTTGTAACAATTGTAAGTCGCCCTGGATAAGGGCGTCAGCTAATAAATAAATAAATAATAATAATAATAATAATAATAATAATAATAATAAACACGTCCAGCCGTCTCTCAAAGACGTTGACACAGTTCACTCCCGCACGGAGTTCTCTCGGACTTACTTGGTGACCCCAGGCGTCGCTCCAACGTTGCACGCCCGCGCCCTCTTCAGGCTGTTTATCAAACTGCTCTTCCCCACGTTGGGGAAACCTGGCAGAGAGAGAGAGGTAGAAAGAGTTTTCAATGTCATTTTTTATTTTTATTTTTTTTAGATCTAGATAGGGTTTCAAATTTGTGTTGCGCAGGTTTGCAGGATTGGACGACCCGGGTGTTTAAAAAACAAACAAAAAAAACCCCCGAACCAGTCCTCGAGTCACAGCAAGCGACTGTCTGTAACACTGCGACGCTCTGCGGGAGACACACACTGAGGGACGCTCTGCGGGAGACACACACTGAGGGACGCTCTGCGGGAGACACACACTGAGGGACGCTCTGCGGGAGACACACACTGAGGGACGCTCTGCGGGAGACACACACTGAGGGACGCTCTGCGGGAGACACACACTGAGGGACGCTCTGCGGGAGAGACACACACTGAGGGACGCTCTGCGGGAGACACACACTGAGGGACGCTCTCGGGAGACACACACTGAGGGACGCTCTGCGGGAGAGACACACACTGAGGGACGCTCTGCGGGAGACACACACTGAGGGACGCTCTGCGGGAGAGACACACACTGAGGGACTCACCCACCACCCCCACAGTGATGGCAGTCTTAATGTCCAGATTCCTGCAGTAGTTCCCCAGCAGCTTCATCAGACACTCGGCCCCCACACAGGCACTGCTCCCCAGCAGCTCTGCGCTGGCCTGAGAGGCCGGCACACGACTGCGTTGCTGGAACCAGAGAAGGTCAGAGAGATTCAGCAAGCACCATACCTCCCATTTAACACAGGCAACATCGCAAACAGTGCAGCAAATCAAGACTCCAGCTTGATCCATTCCTTGCCCCCCATGTTAAATAAAAGAAGCTCACATAGTTTTCTATTTTTATTTTTTAAATGTCTCAATCCTAAAAATTCTAGGTGACGCAAAACTTTTGCTCACAGCTCTGGTTTCTTAAATACTTTCCTCTGGGCTTTGCCAAGCTTTCATTATGCAGGGCTGGGAACCAGACTCCCGTTGCACAGCAGTGTGATCCAGTCCTGGTTTCACTGGGAGTTTAATAATCAGACACACCTGAGCTTGTTAGCTAGACACACTGGGGGCTGATCGAAGCTGGTAGCAGTAAAACCTGGACTGGATCACACTGCTGTGCAACGGGAGTCTGATTTCCAGCCCTGGGACAGTAAAAAATTAAAAAGTAAAGCAATGTTTTGTTTTGCCTGACCAGGTTTCTGTTCTGCTGCTGTGTTGAGGCTTTGAACGCCACAGTGGGGAATTCGTTCCGAAGATACTTCAGCCACTTCTCAATGATGTCTTTAGAGACCAGATCTGAAAGAGAGGAGGAGAGGGAGGAGAGGGTCAGCCGGGAACAGCGAAGCAGCAGTGTGGAGAGGTGTGTGTGTCAAACTCCTGGCTCCTGATCATTTCAATATTAATAATAATAATACTAGACTTCATTGAGGGGAGCTCTGAGCCCCAGGACTGGGTGCAGCAGCAGCAGCAGCAGCAGGGCTAGTGTGAGTTTCTAACCCTGCTCAAACTCCTGGCTCCTGATCATTTCAATATTAATAATAATAATACTAGACTTCATTGAGGGGAGCTTTGAACCCCAGGACTGGGTGCAGCAGCAGAAGCAGCAGGGCTAGTGTGAGTTTCTAACCAAAAGGCAAGCATTTTTTTTTATTTTTATTTAAAAAGGTCAAAACATCATACTACCCTTAAATTACTCACTATTACTATATATATGTATATATATTGCATGCTCTCTCCTCACCTATCTTGTTCAGCACCAGTACGATTCTCTTACTGGTCCCACTCTGCACCACTGCCTGCTCCACCTGTGGGCAGCGGCAGCCCAGCGGGTCCCGGGCATCGAGCACCTCCAAGATCACGTCCGCAGACTCCACCACCTGGGGGAAGAGCACAGCCAATCACAGCACCGCACTGACACGCAGGAGCCAATCACAATGCAGCCTCGACACCGGCCAGCCGTGGTTATAAATGCCATGCTTATTAATACGCCTTACCATACCTCTCTGTGCTTTACAATGCTTCCCTATGCTTTACCATACCTCTCTGTGCTTTACAATGCTTCCCTATGCTTTACCAGACCTCTCTGTGCTTTACAATGCTTCCCTATGCTTTACCAGACCTCTCTGTGCTTTACAATGCTTCCCTATGCTTTACCAGACCTCTCTGTGCTTTACAATGCTTCCCTATGCTTTACCAGACCTCTCTGTGCTTTACAATGCTTCCCTATGCTTTACCAGACCTCTCTGTGCTTTACAATGCTTCCTATGCTTTACCAGACCTCTCTGTGCTTTACAATGCTTCCCTATGCTTTACCAGACCTCTCTGTGCTTTACAATGCTTCCCTATGCTTTACCAGACCTCTCTGTGCTTTACAATGCTTCCCTATGCTTTACCAGACCTCTCTGTGCTTTACAATGCTTCCCTATGCTTTACCACACCTCTCTGTGCTTTACAATGCTTCCCTATGCTTTACCAGACCTCCCTGTGCTTTACAATGCTTCCCTATGCTTTACCACACCTCTCTGTGCTTTCCCAGGCTGTCTCTGTGCTGTATTACACTTCGCTGTGCTTTTACTGTGGGAAAAAGCGATCATAACTTCCTCCTAATGCTGCCACTGACCTTTTTGAACTCCCTGTAGTAAGCCTTCCTGGAGGTTTCGTTTTCAAAGTTGACGTTCTTTTCCAAACTTTTGAGCTCCGTCTCCTGAGATCGATCGATCAAGGGGAAAACAAAACAAAAAACCACGATGATGATGATGCGACAAAATAACAAAACAAAAATGGCATCACCGCTGACCGTGTGCGGCAGCGTCACTGAGACTCACCTTGTGCTCAAATTCCCGCTGACGTTTCTGCGCGTCTTTCTGAAAGCTCTCCAGACTGCGCCGTTTCATCACCTCCCTCGCCCGCGACGCTCTCTGCTTCTCCTGCATCTCCTCGACCTGGGCGGCAACAAGGGGGTTAACAACACAGCCAGACAGGGATGGGGAATCAGACTCCCGTTGCACAGCAGTGTGATCCAGTCCAGGTTTTACTACCAGCTTGATCAGCCCCCAGTGTGTCTAACTAACAAGCTCAGGTGTGTCTGATTATTAAACTCCCAGTGAAACCAGGACTGGATCACACTGCTATGGAGTGACACCCCCTCCCCCCTATTTCAATATGGCTCACCCTCTTCTTCCTCAGCTCCGCCTGCCTCTGGGCGCACTCCTTGAAGTGTCGGACATTGGGGACCCCCGTTTCTCTCTTCGTCGACTGTTCCCCGTCTTTCCCCTGTGGACAAAATCACCCCCCCGACACACACACACAAACACAACTGTAAACAGCAGAACAGCTAGGGTCATGTGCACTGGACCCCCCCTGACCTCAGCACCACACCGCTGGACCCTCAGCGACCGCACTAGCCTTGTACTGCTGCTGTGCCATCGTAAACTAGACTGCATTTAAATATTGTTTTTGCATTGTAACCCTGTAATACCTGCAAGTCGACCTTGGATATAGGAGTCTGCCAAACAAACAAACAAATTATTATTATTATTATGAGTTTATTTAGCAGACGCCTTTATCCAAGGCGACTTACAGAGACTAGGGTGTGTGAACTATGCATCAGCTGCAGAGTCACTTACAACTACGTCTCACCCGAAAGACGGAGCACAAGGAGGTGAAGTGACTTGCTCAGGGTCACACAATGAGTCAGTGACTGAGGTGGGATTTGAACCAGGGACCTCCCGGTTACAAGCCCTTTTCTTTAAACCACCGGACCACACAGCCTCCTGGAATTACAATTTGACTAAAAAGTAACAGAAAAACGCTCCCCGCATTATTTTAAACACATGGTTAAGTCTGTTGTGAACGATCATACAAAGCAATAACCGCGGGTACGAATACAATAACACACAAAACACAAGAATATTGATCGAATGACAAACAAATGCCAAATCTAACTATAATCGATCAAGTATAGACTAGATGGTATGCTAATTACGCTTGCACTGGTGTGACGTTTCATTTACAATCGTAATATATATATATATATATATATATATATATATATATATATATATATATATATAATGGCTTGATTTCGTTTTATTTCGATCAGCTTTCATGTATTTTGTGAAGCGCTTCTCCGTCTGTCACCCCACGTGTGGAAGGAAGACCCCTTCAAACGCACGCCGGGAAGTGTAGTCCGCCGCTCGTTAATTCCAACGCTAGAAACGCCTCTAAAAACTACAGCGACCAGAGTTCCAAGCGACTTAAAAGGCTCGAGTTCCAGCCCTCAAGGACGGAATGAAGTATTTTTTAACTAGAAGCGTCGGACCTTACCTTCTTGCGATTGCGGAGGGCCAGCCTCTTCGCTTTTCTTTGCTCTGGGGTGGGCAGGAAAAAAAAAAAGACACATGAATCGTCAGTATTTCCTCTTGGCGAAGGAATTTGTAAAAGTCTTAAAAGCAAAACAAACTCACTCGTTTTCGCCATGAGCAGCTCGCGTTCCCTTTGCTAGCTGCCGTAAAATAAAGTGCGTCAGGAGCAGCAGCAGCGGAGGGAGGGAGGACCACGAGGCTGTTGGACTGTCGTGAACACCGGTATTTAATCGCCATGGTATAAAATAAACACATATATATGTGTGTTAGAAAAAAAAAAAGGGACTATCTAACGCATCGAGCATTGCATAACGGCAACAACACGTTGTTATAAACGGATTCACACATAGAAATGGTAAAGCATGAACTATGCATGCGGCGTTTCTTTCTTTTTTAATGTGTTTGGTAACTATATGTTTAAGGAAGCAAATTCTATAGCGTTAAATAAAGTAACGGCTCTGTGTGTATTGTTGCATTTTAGCAGGGTATATTATTTTGTATTGAACACAATGTCTTGTGTTTTCTATCTCTGAAGTGTTAATTTCTTTATTTTTGGTTAACAGCACGCTATTTCTCTCTCTCTCTCTCTCTTATGAAACATTCAAACAAATTGTAATGCAAACATTGGGGGAGGGTTATTCTATCGATTTAAAGGGCACGGGTTTGACCCCAGACGGCGCGGATCAAAGCGGACTGAGGCACGCGGCGCTCGGGACCCTGACGTCACACAGCGAGTCGGATCAAACAAACAAACAAACAAACAAACAAACACCGCAAGGCGCGATAATATGACAATGTGTTCTTCTTCTTCTTGTGTAATGTATCCCCTTCGGTCACGATTTGTTTTAATATGTTTAGACATTTTAAACCGGTTTGTGTGAACTCTATACTCTGTGGAGTTCGAGAAGTTGTCCTGCCAAAACCTGAGGGGGAACCCTCCTTCCTCCTCCCCCCCCAAAAAAATAAATCCATAAATGCATTCTAAAATATATGCATAGATAGAATACTTAATGTGGTAGAATTATACACGCAGTGGCTGAAGAGGAGATAGAACGTACCTTAGATGCCGAAAACACAATTTAAATAATTCATCTCAAATACAATGTGACTGTTTGCATTTATGTATTTGCAAGAAGTGTTTAGACTAAGATTTGCATACTCGTAAAACATAAATAAATAAATAAATAAATAAATAAATATATAATTTAAAAAAACGTATTCTGTTATGTGAATACGGTAATTCCGTATGGCTAATACGACAGATCATATCTGTTATAATTTAATTTAATTTTTTTTTTTAAAAGGCGTTTGTCGAAAAATGGCAAAACGGCGCCCTCTGCCGTTGACTTTCGGAACTAACGCCGATTGGAACTTCTGTTTGAGAATACTTGGAGGGGGGCGCATTTGATTGGCTGACTTCAGATTCCAAACCAGTCGACTCCGGGCAGTCTGGCATGCGGGCGGGCGGATCCAAACAATGAGTGATGACGAGGATTACAGATTCGCGTCATCATACCAACCGGTCTACATTCTAAATTCTAAATTCTACATTCTAAATTCTAAATTCTACATTCTAAATTCTAAATTCTGCAAGCTGTATGATTTGATCTCCAGATCTTTGTCACTCCTCTCTGTGTGAAAAAGCGTCTCCTTCGCTCTGTCTAAAGTATGTAATTCTATATACTGTTATGACTTTTAATATAAAATATATTGTGTGGATCATATATTATTATTATTATTATTATTATTATTATTATTATTATACGACTGAGAGCCGTTCTTTGATGAGCCGCTGTCCTGTCCTGTGTTTTACTAAACTTCTTTTGTGTTTTAGCGCTTTTATGAACGAAAAAGGCATTTTTACTTCCTGGTACCTAATCACTTCCTTGTTTTGTAGATCACCGGTCTCCCGGAAGGTGAGACATCTGAGTTGAAATGTCACGTTTTTAATTCTGTGCAAAACGGCCATTCATCAAATTTGGTAAACTTAATTAATGTGTGTCTTTGAATGTGTCAGTCAAGCTCGTAGTAAAACCTGGAATGAGTGAAACTGTTACTTTATATATATTTATTTAGCAGACACCTTTATCCAAGGCGACTTACAGAGACTAGGGTGTGTGAACTATGCATCAGCTGCAGAGTCACTTACAACTACGTCTCACCCGAAAGACGGAGCACAAGGAGGTTAAGTGACTTGCTCAGGGTCACACAATGAGTCAGTGGCTGAGGTGGGATTTGAACCGGGGACCTCCTGGTTACAAGCCCTTTTCTTTAACCACTGGACCACACAGCCTCCAAAACGGAGTCTTATTTATATATTGTATATGTAAAGCAAGCGTATGTGCGTGTAATGTAATCTCGCGTTTCGTGCTTGTTTTCGGGCAGTGTACTTTATGCGGCACAAATGCATAGCTGACACGAATTGTCTTCATAACATACAAAATGAAAACAGACTGACCCTTATGAGATGGTGCAGGACAGGACAGGACAGGGTCGGGTCGGGTCGGGTCGGGTCGGGTGGGGGTTGAGCGCAGCTGTTGCGTGTGATGGTTTGTGACCAAGTGGGGGGAGGGGGACCCTAAAAACAGAGAAAGACGAAAAGATCTGACGTCGAAAAGAGAGGAGGAGGAGGGAGGCGAGTTTCTGGAGGGAGTTAAAACCAGGGAGTCAAGTTTCAACTAAGGAAAGAAAAAAAAAACTAGAGAGAGAGAGAGAGAGAGAGAGAGAGAGAGAGAGAGAGAGGCATTTGAAACGAATGATAATTACCGAAAACAATCACACATCTTCCGAATGCCGAAGGATTATTATTATTATTATTATTATTATTATTATTATTATTATTATTATTATTCTCACTGGATAAAGCATTCAGCTGTTTTTATGTGAACGGAAAATATAACGGAAACGGATGTAAGAAATTCTATGAGAATATTTGAATATCATTTTCACTATTCCTACTGGTTTATTTGTATTCTCATTTAAAAAAATATTATTATTATTATCATTATTATTATTATTATTATTATTAAACACGTGTGTTTGAAAAAAGAAATCACGACTTTATTTACTGTACGGTATAATAACACACTTCGATTATTGATTAATAATAATAATAATAATAATAATAATAATAATAATAATAATAATAATAATAATAACACGCGCATAGACACTTCTTTTTTTAATTAGCGTTATTTGATGGCGATTTTTAGCGATTTTTACTTGGACTCGAGTCAGAATTACTTTGGGTTAGGACAGCACCTCGGCTGTGACTTTTGTGGGACATTTTCCTTGCAAACTTTTTACAAACTCTGGAAACGCGGTGCTGGCACGAGACGGCTTCGTGATAGCAATAATAATAATAATAATAATAATAATAATAATAATAATAATAATAATAATAACATTGGCACAGAAATGCATCTCAACATACTTCAAAGCGACCTGTTTAGTTTCTCCTCTCCTCCGATATCGCCTCCTGATCATCATGTAGACAATCCGAATCTCAACACATCCCCCGGATCTTACTCAAACCGGTTCAAACCCATTCGATCTTCAAACCACACTGATGAAGAAGGGATGGCGAGTCCGCAGCAGCAGCATCAGCCCCGGACAAGCGGTGAGTTTGATCTGTGATCGCCTTCACTGCGTAACCGCACCGCTTGCGATGTTAACGCGTGGAGAAATGGCATGACTGGGCGGCGGACAGAGGATCTTTTACAAATCTAGAAAAAAAATATGCATTCTGTACGTAAATACAACTGCGACTCTCCTTTCTATCTGCTCAACTTAACCCGTGTTTTTTTTGTTTTTTTAATTCTTTAAAATAAATTTTAATTTTTAACCACCCGCTGCTGCACGTAGCGACCGGAACGTGCCATTGTTTGTCTCAGGGGGGTCAGAGGAGCTCAGTGGTTAGATAAAGAAAGCGCTGGGCTGCAGTGTGGAAGGCAGCGGGTTTGAGGAGCTCAGTGGTTAGATAAAGAAAGCGCTGGGCTGCAGTGTGGAAGGCAGCGGGTTTGAGGAGCTCAGTGGTTAGATAAAGAAAGCGCTGGGCTGCAGTGTGGAAGGCAGTGGGTTTGAGGAGCTCAGTGGTTTGATAAAGAAAGCGCTGGGCTGCAGTGTGGAAGGCAGCGGGTTTGAGGAGCTCAGTGGTTAGATAAAGAAAGCGCTGGGCTGCAGTGTGGAAGGCAGTGGGGTTTGAGGAGCTCAGTGGTTAGATAAAGAAAGCGCTGGGCTGCAGTGTGGAAGGCAGCGGGTTTGAGGAGCTCAGTGGTTAGATAAAGAAAGCGCTGGGCTGCAGTGTGGAAGGCAGCGCATTTGAGGAGCTCAGTGGTTAGAGCGCTGGGCTGCAGTG
>CM060298.1:285042-292542 GCA_030684275.1 Acipenser oxyrinchus oxyrinchus | reverse complement strand
TGCCTGCCTGCCTGCCTGCCTGCCTGCCTGCCTGTCTGTCTGCCTGTCTGTCTGTCTGTCTGTCTGTCTGTCTGCCTACTTGTCTGTCTGTCTGACCTTTAGCCCTTTTATAATTGTTCTCAGCTCTTAAACCGTTGCAGATTACTTGAACATTTTAGAAGTAACTTGAACTCTGCAGCTGAATGGGATATTTCAGCTTTCTCTAAAAGCCTGGCTGGATCCAATCAATACATGGAATTAATAATAAAATGAACTAAAAAAAACCAAGAATAACGGCTCACGGCTGCCCTCATGTGGAAATGATCAGGCGAAGCGAGGACCACCCTGCTCTTAAAAGGGCAACAGCACCCAGGCGCTGGCCCGCTCCCAGGGAAAGCTGCCGTAGCCTCTTTAACAGATTCCTCGCACTTAAAAAACACACATGTTGCCTTTGTTTTTTTTTCTTCTTTTCTGCGCTTCAGAGCGAATGCCGCCTCAGCAGTTTTGAAGCTGTCACACTGAACGACTCAAACCCGCTGCCGTCCACACTGCAGCCCCGCACTCTAACCACTGAGCTCCTCAAACCCGCTGCCTTCCACACTGCAGCCCAGCGCTTTCTTTATCTAACCACTGAGCTCCTCAAACCCGCTGCCTTCCACACTGCAGCCCAGCGCTTTCTTTATCTAACCACTGAGCTCCTCAAACCCGCTGCCTTCCACACTGCAGCCCAGCGCTTTCTTTCTTTCTTTCTTTCTTTCTTTCTTTCTTTCTTTCTTTCTTTCTCTAACGGAACGACAGGAATGATACCTGATTGATTTGATGAAGAGCGGTATTCAAACTGACTTGTAAAGACTTCTCGTTTTTTTAAAAAAAAAGCTTTGCACACGTCACAGGCTGAGTGCAGTGATTTGAAATGCATTGCAGCTGCTACGTTACTACGTCACATTCCTCACCCCAGATCTACAGCTTCCCTGATTGACAGCTACCCCAGGACAGGGGCCATCGGCAAACTAACACAGCTGCAAAATCAAAACGTGGACAAGAGACAGCTGACCAGGTCAAAAGGGAGAAAGACTTCTAGTGGAAACGTTTGCCGTTGAATTTATGAAGCTTCTTTCAGTGTTTCTATTGAAGACGCTGAGAGAGACTTCTAGTGGAAACGCTTGCCGTTGAATTTATGAAGTTTCTTTCAGTGTTTCTGTTGAAGACGCTGAGAAAGACTTCTAGTGGAAACGCTTGCCGTTGAATTTATGAAGTTTCTTTCAGTGTTTCTGTTGAAGACGCTGAGAAAGACTTCTAGTGGAAACGCTTGCCGTTGAATTTATGAAGTTTCTTTCAGTGTTTTCTAGTTTCAGTGGAATTGTTATGTCAGTTAAATGACTGGACCATGGGATTATTAGGAGGGCGTTTAGGTATTTGGATTTGGAGATGGTTGGTGTCCCGTCTCTGTCTCATCTTGTAGTCATGCTATTAACTTCCTCTCACCTCAGCCTCCCACCCCAGTCACTCTGTGAAACTGCGTGACTAACGCACTGGCTAGCCTGATGCAAAGGCACTCCCTGCAACAGAGCCTGAATTTTAAGGTGAAATGTTTATTCACCAGTCCTGGGGCTCAGAGCTCCCCTCAATGAAGTCTAGTATTATTATTATTAATATTGAAATGATCAGGAGCCAGGAGTTTGAGCAGGGTTACAAACTCACACTAGCCCTGCTGCTGCTGCTGCTGCTGCTGCACCCAGTCCTGGGGTTCAGAGCTCCCCTCAATGAAGTCTAGTATTATTATTATTAATATTGAAATGATCAGGAGCCAGGAGTTTGAGCAGGGTTACAAACTCACACTAGCCCTGCTGCTGCTGCTGCACCCAGTCCTGGGGTTCAGAGCTCCCCTCAATGAAGTCTAGTATTATTATTATTAATATTGAAATGATCAGGAGCCAGGAGTTTGAGCAGGGTTACAAACTCACACTAGCCCTGCTGCTGCTGCTGCACCCAGTCCTGGGGCTCAGAACTCCCCTCAGTGAAGTCTGGGTGTGTCTCTAACCCTGCAGTGTTACTAAAAGGATCGTTCAAGGATAAGAGTGCAGTAATCTTTGCAGTCATTTTTTTAAAATTATTATTCAAATCCTCAATGCGAAGGAATTTAATCTGTTTAGCCTTGAGCAAGGAAGATTCAACGGAGACTAGATTGAAGTATTTTAAATATTAAACATGATTTATTTTTTTAACAAGTCAACCCTTCAAACACTCAAATCACATTTAAGCACAGAAACCAGGACCAGAGGACAGACAGTGTGGAAATGAAGAGGAGACAGAGGGTAGGAGACACTCAATCACACAGAGAGCGGTGAGGGAGATGGAAGGGGCTGTCTGGTTGTGCTGCCGAGGCAGAATCACTGGGATCCTTTAAGGCCCGACTTGAAGATCCGAGATCAAATCAGCTGCTCGGAACCGCTGCGCTGATGGGCCCCTCGTTCAGATTATTTATTTTTTTGAAGTTTCAATGCCGTTGCTATTGCAGTGCCCCTGTCTGTCTGCATTGCCATTGGAGATCATTTGGGATGGGGTCTAGTTAGCAGACAGTGGTCCCATTCTACCCATGGCAGCCTCATCCCATTGTAGCTGCCATTGATCATACAGAAGCACTGCATCCTGATTGCAGATACTTGCATTAAAAGGTGCATAAGGACCGTTTGTATTGTATTGTGTTAAGTGTAACCTTCACATGTACCCCGCATCTCAGAACTACATTTCCCATCATCCTCCTCCTCACTGGTACATCCACCTCAGCTACATATGCGAGCAGGAGGATGGTGGGAAATGTAGTTCTGGGATGCGGGTACATGTGAAGCCATCTTGGAGGGAGTGGAGTGCAATTTAAAAGTTTCAAAAAGTGGTCAAAAATGTAAAAATAAATAAAACAATGCACACACCTTAAGTAAACAGTTGTAGCAACACATGGGAACGTGTAACACAATAAAATAATTTTAAAAAAATTATTTACCCTTTAAGAGACAGCACACATTTCTGACAGGTCCACCTTAAGAATCCTGCGAGTGGGCGTGTCCTTACAGGAGGGCAGAGAGGAGTCTGGTTGGCTGAGCAGGTCCATTGTTTTCAGGTGGTTGCCGGGGGTAACCTTGAGAAGGGGGCGGTTTTGATCGGGTTCCAGGATATTCAAATCTAGTAACGGCTGGTTCAGGCCACCTGGGTGGATTCTGATATTTTGATTTACCTGGGTGTCTGTCTGTGTGCTTGGTCCTCAAGGGAGACACTCAGAGAACTTTATTCTGGCACGAGGGACCTGGCTTAACAGGTAGGGTTTGTTCAGGGGCGCTGTGTTTTGTTGAAGGATGTCGATGCTGAAGTTTAGCTTCGTCAGCCTGTTCTGTAAGGAATGTAGCTCCGGGTTAACTTTTCTGTGGTTTAGTTTTAGTTGAGCATTTTTGGCATGTATGTATGAATGTATGTTTGTCATATACTTGTACTTGCTTGAACCGAAGTCATTGTATTTGATCTTGCTCTTAATTGTATTATTACTTGTACTGTGATTCTTGAAATGTATTTTTGTTTACGACTGTAAGTCGCCCTGGATAAGGGTGTTGGCTAAGAAATAAATAATAATAATAATGTATGTATGTATATTATTTTCTTTTCATTTTATTTATACCTCCTTTCAACCTTGATTTACCATGTGCTTTACCACACCTCCCTGTGCTTTACAATGCTTTCCTATGCTTTACCAGACCTCTCTGTGCTTTACAATGCTTCCCTATGCTTTACCAGTCCTCTCTGTGCTTTACAATGGTTCCCTATGCTTTACCACACCTCTCTGTGCTTTACAATGCTTCCCTATGCTTTACCAGACCTCTCTGTGCTTTACAATGCTTCCCTGTGCTTTACCACACCTCCCTGTGCTTTACAATGCTTCCCTATGCTTTACCAGACGTCTCTGTGCTTTACAATGCTTCCCTATGCTTTACCAGACCTCTCTGTGCTTTACAATGCTTCCCTATGCTTTACCAGACCTCTCTGTGCTTTACAATGCTTCCCTGTGCTTTACCACACCTCTCTGTGCTTTACAATGCTTCCCTATGCTTTACCAGACCTCTCTGTGCTTTACAATGCTTCCCTATGCTTTACCAGACGTCTCTGTGCTTTACAATGCTTCCCTATGCTTTACCAGACCTCTCTGTGCTTTACAATGCTTCCCTATGCTTTACCAGACCTCTCTGTGCTTTACAATGCTTCCCTGTGCTTTACCACACCTCTCTGTGCTTTACAATGCTTCCCTATGCTTTACCAGACCTCTCTGTGCTTTACAATGCTTCCCTATGCTTTACCACACCTCTCTGTGCTTTACAATGCTTCCCTGTGCTTTACCAGACCTCTCTGTGCTTTGCAATGCTTCCCTATGCTTTACCATGATGTCTGATTCGACAGGTTTTACTGTAGTTAGTTATTATCAATAGATAACTATCTATCTCTCCCTCTCTCTCTGTCTCTCTCTCTCTCTCTAGGGTCCTCATCCAGCCCTCGTCTCCTCTCCAAGTCTCTCTCCGTCGAACCCGGCTCCTGTCTGGGGCAAGCAGACCCCACCGGCTCTGCTCGGACCCTGGGCCCTCCAGCCCCCAAGACTGCAACGGGACGAGCGAACACAACCCCCCCGCGCCCCCCAAACAGAGACCCCACCCAGCGGGACCCAAACCTCAAGGTGAGCGAGAGCCATTGCCCCTCAGTGTAACACAGAACCAATATCGCATTGCCATTGTCTGTCTGTCTGTCTGTCTGTCTGTCTGTCTGTCTGTCTGTCTGTCTGTCTGCTCAGTATTATTGCTTATTTTTCAATAATTTCTGATGTCTTTACTTTATGAAACTAAAATCACAACTGATTTTTTTTTTAAATTATTATTTAGCCGCTCTCTGATTGGTCCCCTGTGCTGTGCTCTGCTCTCTGATTGGTTGCTGTTTCTGTTTGACCCCCGCAGTGCCACGAAGCCCACTCACCTGCAGAGTGGGCATCGCCCAGAGGGACGGGCAGCACAAACCCCACCCCGTCCCGCCCCTGCCTGCGTTCCCCGGGGACAGGGGACCCTCCCGAACTGAAGGGGCGCCACTCCTTCCTGCGTGCTGTCGCTCATCGAGAAGTTTGAGAGGTACGAACCAGATCGTTATACTGGGAGCTAAACTGTAGCTCTGGGGAAAAGTTTTGCAGGAATCTATATATAGAATGAAATCATGTTGCTTCAGTCCTATGCTGTCCTATACGTGTGCTACCACTGACCCTCAGTATCATACAGAACCATTATTGCAGTGCCACTGTCTGTCTGTCTGTCTGTCTGCCTGTCTGTCTGTCTGCATTGCCACTGAAGATCATTTAGGGTATAGTTTGCACACTGTGGTCCCATTCTAGCAGCCTCACCCCACTGCAGCTACCCTGTACCTGTGTTTAATAAATGCAATGACAACCGTTTCAACTCGTAAGTCTTGCAGACGTTGACAAAGGCTTATTTAGTACGACATCGAGCGAGACTTCAATACTTACGGCTGATATAGTAGATATTCCCCAAGAGACTGTCTGACAGAACTGCTATCGACCCACTGTAATGTATGTTTTATAAAACTCCCTCTCTCTCCCTCCCTCTCTCTCTCCCTCCCTCCCTCTCTCCCTTTTCCCCCTTCCTCTCTCTCCTCTCTCTCTCCCTTTCCCCTCCCTCCCTTTCTCTCCCCTCTCTCTCTCCCCTTTCTCCCTCCTCTCTCCTCCCTCTCTCTCCCTTCCCTCTCCCTCTCCTCCTCTCTCTCTCTCTTCTCTTCTCTCTCTCTCCCCTTCCCCTCCCTCTCTCTCTCTCTCTCTCCCCTCCTCTCCCTCTCCTCTCTCTCTGACTCCTCTCTCCCTCTCTCAGGGAGCAGATTATTCTCGTCCCTGACACGGTGGAGTCTCACTGGGTCGATCAGAGTCTCGGAACCAGAAATGGACCTGATCTCAACCCCGTCGGGGCGGACAGAAAAACAGGGGCACAAGAAAGAGGAGGAGGAGGAGGAGAAACAGAAAGAGGGACAGAAATGGGAGAAGGGGAGGAGAGCCCAAGCCTGGCCAGGGATCCCCAAGAGGAAGCTTGCCGGCCATCCGACAAACGCCCGTCCGCAGAATTGGGCTACGCCCCGTCCGATAGGCTCCTGGACCCCCCGGAAACGCGGGACCAGCCGGCCGTCCAATCGGGTTGCTGCTCGATCGGCTGGCCCGCCCCCTTCCGGCCTGGCGACGCAAGCTGGCCAATCGGGACAGCGGGATCGACAGCATCAGCTCTCCGTCGCTGCGAGGACCTGTGCCGCGGGAGGGAGGAGAGGGGCGGGGCAGAGGATAGGCCACCCCTCACGCCACGCCCACGGGAGGAGGGCGAGACCGGAGGGACAGTGATTTGGGGAGGGCGGGACGAGGAAAGCGAGACCCTGAGTCAGAGCCAGTCGGAGGAGATGCAGGCTGTATCCCCCAAAACAGAGGGACAGGATTCTTCAGAGGTAAAGACCACGCATAAAATTTTTTTAAAAAGCTGATATTTATTCATACCGAAAGAAAATAGTTCAGCAACGTTTAGAAATGCTAAAAGAGGCTTGAATTCAATGAGAAAGATTTTCAGTGTTTAGACGAAACGTTTGCCGTTGAATTTATGAAGTTTCTTTCAGTGTTTCTATTGAAGACGCTGAGAAAGACTTCTAGTGGAAACGTTTGCCGTTGAATTTATGAAGTTTCTTTCAGTGTTTCTATTGAAGATGCTGAGAAAGACTTCTAGTGGAAACGTTTGTTGTTGAAACGCTTCTGCATAAATACAGTGGTAAACTTTTACAAAAAGACAGTGTCAGGATAATGTAACAGTGTACCCTATTCAGTCAATCTCTCTGACTGCTGTTGTGTTTTTTCCTCCAGAAAGTGTTCAATATTGCGAGCGAGCTCCTGCACACAGAGAAGGCCTATGTATCCAGACTGCACCTCCTGGACCAGGTAAAAGCATCAGGTTCCTGCTAAAGTGGAAATGTCCCTCGTGTAGCAGGAGTGTTACCTATAGAAGTGCTTTCAGAAAAAGCTGAAATAAAATGCTTTATGGCTCTCTCCTCTCCTCCTCCCCCTCCCCTCCTCTCTCCTCCTCCTCCTCTCCTCCTCCTCCTCCTCCTCCTCCTCCTCCTCCTCCTCTCCTCTCCTCTCCTCTCCCTCCTCTCCTCCTCCTCCTCCCTCTCCTCCTCCTCCTCCTCTCCTCCTCCTCTCCTCTCCTCCTCCTCCTCTCCTCTCCTCCTCTCCTCCTCTCCTCTCCTCTCTCTCTCCTCCTCTCCTCTCTCCTCTCTCCTCTCCTCCTCTCTCCTCCTCTCCTCTCTCCTCCTCCTCCTCCTCCTCTCCTCTCTCTCTCCTCCTCTCCTCCTCCTCCTCCTCTCTCCTCCTCTCCTCTCCTCTCCTCTCTCCCCTCCTCCCTCCTCCTCCTCTCTCTCTCTCTCTCTCCTCCTCCTCCTCTCTCCCTCTCTCCTCCTCTCCCT
>CM060298.1:265042-282542 GCA_030684275.1 Acipenser oxyrinchus oxyrinchus | reverse complement strand
TGTGTGTTTCAGGAGCGAATGCACAAGCTCTTGAAAGTCTACGAACTGCTGGGCGGGGAGGAGGACATTGTGAACCCCACGAACGAGCTCATTAAAGAGGGGCACATCCTGAAGCTCTCAGCCAAGAATGGGACCACGCAGGACAGATACCTAATCCTGGTGAGATGGCTCTCCTCTCCTCTCCTCTCCACTCCTCTCTCCTCTACTCTCCTCATCTCCACTCCTCTCCTCTCCCCTCGTCTCCTCTCCTCTCCTGTCCTCTCCTCTCCTGTCCTCTCCTCTCCTCTCCTCACCCCTCCTCTCCTCTCCTCACCACTTCTCTCCTCTCCACTCCTCCCCTCTCTCCTCTCCTCTCCTCTCCTCTCCTCCCCCCTCCCCTCTCCTCTCTCCTCTCCTCTCCCTGATGTACCAGCCTTGATTTGCACACTGAGTTACTATCACTCATGCTTAATGCAACCCATGCATACGCAGGACCTTGGCAATAGCCTAAACCTGAGAGAACACAGGGTCACTTTGCGGCTTGGAGCTTGGTTTCAGGAGGCTGCAAGTTTCAGGATGCTGCGCGGCACACCAGACAGGGAGACCTGGGGGTTTGATACAGCAGCAGCCTCAGACTAGGTCTCCTGGAACCAGGTTTCAAGCCACCTCTGTTCCTGAGAAAGTGGCTTTGCGTTCCCTCGGCTTAACAGGTCATCTCGCTGTGTCTCTGCAGTTCAACGACAGGCTGCTGTACTGCGTTCCCAAGCTGCGCTTGATCGGGCAGAAATTCACCGTCCGAGCGAGGATAGACGTGGACGGGATGGAGGTGAGTCACTATACAAACTGTCCACCGCGTCGAATGCCATTGTGGGCAGAGGTGTAGAGATATATATATATATAGACAGAGGATAACATTCCAGACAATTCCTTTCTTCCGATTTTATTCCCAGTTGAAAGAGACGAGCAGCGTGAACATCTCCCGGACGTTCCTGGTTTCCGGGAAGCAGAGATCCCTGGAGCTACAATCCAGGTATGAGATTTATATTCCGACGAATAAGAAAATGAATAATCTAGGAGAACCGCTTATCCAGCTGCAATGAAACTTGGTAAGGACGTTCTTTAGCGCGGGTTAGTGTCAGATTCTGGGGGTTTGTGGAGGCTGTTGTTTCTGTGGTTGTGTCACTGACTCGCCTGTTTGCTGTTGCAGGACTGAAGAAGAGAAGAAAGACTGGGTTCAGGTAAGAGGATCCTCTTCTTAATGAAGCAGTAACAGCAAATCAAACTGTTTGGTTGGTAAGGAGGCTCAGTGGTCCAGTGTTAAAGAAAGGGGCTCGATACCAGGAGGTGAAAATCCTGTGTGTGTGTGTGTGTGTGTGTGTGTGTGTGTGTGTGTGTGTGTGTGTGTGTGTGTGTGTGTGTGTGAGTGCGTGTGACCCTGAGCAAGTCACTGAACCTCCTTGTGCTCTGTCCTTCGGATGAGACGTAAAACAAACGAGCTCCTATTGGAAGTGACTCTGCAGCAGCAGCAGCAGCAGCAGTTGTTGATGATGCAGAGTTCACCCCCCTAGTCTCTGTGAGTCGCTTTGAATAAAAACATCTGCTAAATGACTACTTAATAATAATAATAATAATAATAATAATAATAATAATAATAATAATAAGGAATTGCAAAAGCTACATGTGCCGTCCGCGACACAATTACATTTTAAGAAATGCAAAGCAACACAGCTTTTTAGTTTGGTTTAAAAACAAGGCAATGACAAAACTGCATATGCTCTGCCCAAATAAAGCTACCATCCTTTAGAGATGGTAGCACCAACCGTCCAGAAGCCCAGAGAGCTCGGAGCAGACACCTGCAGGGCTGGCGTTTGTCCTCCAGGAGGCGGTAGCTCGCTGACCTCGAGTTCCTGGGTGTCGGAGAGGAAGCTGGCTCGGTCGTGGGATTGGAGGACGCCCGCTGAACTGAGTCTTACTCCCCTCCGTGAATCTCTCTCTCTCTCTCTCTCTCTCTCTCTCTCTCTCTCTCTAGGCAATTCAGACCACCATTCAGAAGCATGAACAGACACTAGAAACTTTTAAACTGCTCAACATGTCTTTTAGAGAAGAGGACTACACCCCCTAACTCACCAGTGAGTACCCACCACCCCCTACACCACCGCCCCCATTCCCCTCCACCCCCTCCTCAAGTGGAGCGCAGAGTTTAAAGAACTGGCCCTTCGGCCCATTGAACTGAATGGCAAGCCATTCATTTTGGCGCCCCAACAGGGACTTGACTGAATCCCTGTTTATAGTATCGAATATCTAATAGGTTTGACCATCGCATCGTAGATCATATTTGTTTTAATATATATTGCTCCTCTCCCTTTCACTCTCCCCCTCTCTCTCTCTTCCCTCCCTCCCTTCCCTCCCCCTTTAGAACACAGATCTTGGACGCCGGGCCCCACGCCCATCAGAGAGAAGGAGGTCACCCTTTGCATGACGTGTCAGGAGTCCTTCAACTCCATCACCAAAAGGAGGCATCATTGCAAAGCCTGCGGACATGTGAGTGCAGTACTGGGGTGGGGGGCAACACTAGGGGCGCTGTGGGGGTGCTGTAAGAGTACCCTCTCCTCCTCTCTCCCCTCACTCCATCTCCCTATTTCACTCCGCCCCCCTCTCTCTAGGTGGTGTGTGGGAGGTGCTCCAGTTCCGCCAAGCTGCTGTAATGATAACAACCGCCCAATCGCGGTGCGTGGACTGCTACACCGCGCTGCACGGGCCCCGTCCACTCCTGGCTGCCCCGCCCACGCCCGCCCCTGAGACGCCGCTCAATACTGGAGGTGAGAGACAGCGGGAGGAAGAGCCGCAGGTTCACTGGACTTTTCGATCGAATTTTACAGGAGCGTTTCCAGGAGTTTTTTTCTAGGACTAATGGGCTTTGTTTCAATAAGGGTTATGTAATTCACATCAGGCGAGCGTTTGGATTGGTCTATTGAGCCGTGTTGTAGAGGCTACCCCCCCCCCCACCACCCACCCACCCACTCAAGGTCAGAGTGGATAGCCACTAGTGAATATGGTATCTGATTGCATCATACAGCAGGGATGGTAATCAGACTCCTATTGCACAGCAGTGTGATCCAGTCCAGGTTTTACTACCAGCTTGATCAGCCCCCAGTGTGTCTAGCTAACAAGCTCAGCTGTGTCTGATTATTAAATTCCCAGTGAAACCAGGAGTGGAGTTTTATTTGCATCCCTGCAGTGTGCTGATTGTCTCTCTCTCTCTCTCTCTCTCTCTCTCTCTCTCTCTCTCTCTCTCTCTCTCTCTCTCTCTCTCTCTCTCTCTCTCTCTCTCTCTCTCTGTCTCTCTCTCTCTCTCTCTCTCTCTCTCTCTCTCTCTCTGTCTCTCTCCTCTCTCTCTCTCTCTCTGTCTCTCTCTCGCTGTCTCTCTCTGTCTCTCCCCCTCTCCTCTCTCTCTCTCTGTGCAGAAGCAGGCCTCAGTCGTGGCTGAGAACAGCGTGGTCTGCAGCTACATGCACTTCATGGAGAAGGGGGCGGGGCGTGGTTGGCAGAAAGCATGGTTCGTGATCCCAGAGAACGAGCCGCTGGTTCTGTACATCTACGGAGCTCCACAGGTAAGACCCCTCTACGCTGTCCCAGTAATAGACTTCATTGAGGGGAGCTCTGAACCCCAGGACTGGGTGCAGCAGCAGCAGCAGCAGCAGGGCTAGTGTGAGTTTCTAACCCTGCTCAAACTCCTGGCTCCTGATCATTTCAATATTAATAATTATAATACTAGACTTCATTGAGGGGAGTTCTGAACCCCAGGACTGGGTGCAGCAGCAGCAGCAGCAGGGCTAGTGTGAGTTTGTAACCCTGCTCAAACTCCTGGCTCCTGATCATTTCAATAATAATAATAATAATACTAGACTTCATTGAGGGGAGCTCTGAACCCCAGGACTGGGTGCAGCAGCAGCAGCAGCAGGGCTAGTGTGAGTTTCTAACCCTGTTATTTTGTTAACCCGCTATCTCTCTGCATCCCCCTGCAGGATGTGAAGGCTCAGCGCAGTGTTCCTCTGATCGGGTTCAAAGTCTCGGTCCCGGACGCCTCCGAGCAACTGAGCGGCGCTCCGCCTTCAAGATCAGCCAGAGTCACCTGACCCTGTACTTCAGCGCGGAGGGGAGGGGCTACAGCGCCACTGGATGGAGGTTCTGAGCAGGGCGGGGCGGGGGGAGGAGCCGACATGAGGCCACGCCTCCATCTCCGAGGGAGGGGAGGGGCCAGCGGGTGAGAACACGTGATCTCGGAGCAGCTTTCAATTTTACAAAGCTGAAGAAATTCAGAATTTAGAATATGCGTGGAGCACAGATTATTATTTATTTAAGAGAGAGAGATTAACACTCACACAGGGAGAGAGAGAGAGAGAGAGAGACAGAGAGAGAGAGCTTCCCTATGCTTTACCAGACCGCTCTGTGCTTTACAATGCTTCCCTGCGCTTTACCAGACCTCTCTGTGCTTTACAATGCTTCCCTATGCTTTACCAGACCTCTCTGTGCTTTACAATGCTTCCCTATGCTTTACCAGACCTCTCTGTGCTTTACAATGCTTCCCTATGCTTTACCAGACCTCTCTGTGCTTTACAATGCTTCCCTGCGCTTTACCAGACCTCTCTGTGCTTTACAATGCTTCCCTATGCTTTACCAGACCTCTCTGTGCTTTACAATGCTTCCCTATGCTTTACCAGACCTCTCTGTGCTTTTACAATGCTTCCTATGCTTTACCAGACCTCTCTGTGCTTTACAATGCTTCCCTATGCTTTACCAGACCTCTCTGTGCTTTACAATGCTTCCCTATGCTTTACCAGACCTCTCTGTGCTTTTACAATGCTTCCCTATGCTTTTACCAGACCTCTCTGTGCTTTACAATGTTTCCCTGTGCTTTACCAGACCTCTCTGTGCTTTACAATGCTTCCCTATGCTTTACCAGACCTCTCTGTGCTTTACAATGCTTCCCTATGCTTTACCAGACCTCTCTGCTTTACAATGCTTCCCTGTGCTTTACCAGACCTCTCTGTGCTTTACAATGCTTCCCTATGCTTTACCAGACCTCTCTGTGCTTTACAATGCTTCCCTATGCTTTACCAGACCTCTCTCTGCTTTACAATGCTTCCCTATGCTTTACCAGACCTCTCTCTGCTTTACAATGCTTCCCTATGCTTTACCAGACCTCTCTGTGCTTTAATACCAGACTATTAAATACTTCTAAAAGGCAGTTATGAGTTTTCGTATCAGCGCACCCTTAATTTTTCTCCCTTGTTTCATGCAAAGTGGAAAATGTCTTTGTTTGGACAAACTGTGGAGGATTTTAATGTGTAAACAATACTGTATTATTATTATTATTATTATTATTATTATTATTATTATTATTATTATTAATTATATGAGTGGCTGGCCACTAGGAGTCATTGTACGTTGATCTCCCAATGAAATCTGTGCAAAAAACTAAAAAAATAAATTAATTAATAATGAATAAAAATACAAACATTTTTGGTTTGAATACACTTTTGTCTGTGTTTTTGTTTCTGTGTGTCATCTTTCACCATCTCCTCCCTCCCTCCCTCACCCCCCTAAGAGAAAGGGGCTCCCTCCAGTCCAGGGCAGGCTTGAGGTACGGAGACTGAACTGCTCCCTCCCTCCCTCATCCCCCTAAGAGAAAGGGGCTCCCTCCAGTCCAGGGCAGGCTTGAGGCACGGAGACTGAACTGCTCCCTCCCACCTCCCTCACCCCCCTAAGAGAAAGGGGCTCCCTCCAGTCCAGGGCAGGCTTGAGGCACGGAGACTGAACTGCTCCCTCCCTCCCTCACCCACCAAGAGAAAGGGGCTCCCTCCAGTCCAGGGCAGGCTTGAGGCACGGAGACTGAACTGCTCCCTCCCTCCCTCACCCACCGAAGAGAAAGGGGGCTCCCTCCAGTCCAGGGCAAGCTTGAGGCACGGAGACTGAACTGCTCCCTCCCTGCCTCAAATGGATAGTAGTATATATGTCTTCAGTGGCTAACTGGATTTGTTACTGGGTTAACAAACAAAGGGTCCTGGGTTCAATTCTAGGCTGAGGGAGTAGATTTATAAATTGATTGATATACGAATACTCCATGCGCACCACAACCAGTGTCAAATGCTCACAGGTTTACTGCTGTTTCCAGTAGGTTACTGGTTCAAGCTTCAGAGATGACAGCCAGTGAGTCTTCTGTGATGATAACGAGCCACTGGGTTTGTAATCAGTAGGTTGTGGGTTCAAGCTCCAACCATTGAAAATACAGAGATGTCAAGGCTTAATAGCCTGCAATAAACACAAGGGAAATAAATATTTTAAATGTGTTAGTGTTTTTTAAGGTGAAAATACTGTACCAGCTTAAACAGCACAGCGCAAGCAGCCTCAAATCCAGCTATAAGATAAAAATCTTAATAAAGACCCATAAAGCTGTGGCTCAGTGGATATGTGATTGGGTTTGTAAGCACAAAGGATGTGGGTTCAAATCTGGCCAGAGGGGGGGGGAATTGTTTGACCTTTAATTTAAACACATGTTTGTTCAATTAATTAACACACAGCACTTTGCTCTGCAAGTCTCTTAAATAGCTCAACAGGTAGAGTGCTGGATTTATAACCTAGAGGTTATGGGTTCAAATCCAGCCAAGGACTGGGGTAAACACAAGCTCTTAATAAACTGCCTTTAACTGAAGGTTGGTAACTATATATTTTAAAGCTATCAAAGCTTATTTAGAAAAAACAAACAGCAGACACAGGTAAGAGGGCTTGGGTTCGAATCCAGCCAGCTCTGTCTTTTAATTGAATTTGGAAATTGCTAATTTTTTTTTTTTAAGCGCCCTGAAAATACAGGTCGGAAAAACTTTAACAAATGCAAGTTAAAAGCATGTTGAAAAAAACAAACAAAAACACACAGAATTGTAAAATCTTCCATGGCTCAGTGAGCTTGTGATTGGACTAGGAGTCAGAAGGCCCCTGGTTCAAATCCCACTCCAAATCAAAAAAATTAAACATCTAATTTTAATTAAATTTACAATTGAATAATCACAAGATAAAATAAATACACACAATGAAAAACAATTTAAAAAAACATCAATAAACCAAGGAAGCTGCTTATTAGTCACATGACATCTTACATCCTGGTACTTTTGAAGAAAGGACCCCCAAATCATTGTGTCCAACTTGAAGCCTGAGAATATAATTGTATTATAAGTACAACAAAATTCAGTAAATACTAAAACAAACAAATTAGGGTGACATGGGAAAAAGAAACAGTTCTAACAATTTAAGGCAAATTAAAGTTAGTTTTAGCGTTTTCAATCAGGCACGGCCCTGAAAAACATATAAAAGGGAGGTCTAAAAAAACAGCCAGAGACTGGAGAAGATCGCCTCTCTCCAGCGCAGGGCAGCGAACAGGTAAGGTCTATTTCACTTTTCTAAAAATGTTGTTGTTTTTTTTTTAAATTTATTTATTTTTAAATTGCCTGAAAAAAGAAAACTGAACTGCATTAAAAAAATAAATAAATTAAATAAAAAGAAACAAGGCAACCAAAAAAAAAAACTAAAACAAATGTTTGTTTGAAGACCGAACAGGAAACCGACCACGGCTGCCATTTTGTTGTTTAAGGAAAACCTCCTCTCCTCTAAGCAGCCAGCCTCCAACCCTGAAAAGGTAAGACCTTTTAAAAAGTTTGTTACGAAACAAACCTGCTTTTTAAAATTCCCATCAAAGCTTTTTACAAACGTTTGGAAAATCCTTTCCTAGCTTTCTTACCTTCCAAGAGGGCAGCCATGACCTGAAAAGGAGCCCTCAGTCCTTGATTAATTACAATCGCTGAGGCTCCAGCTTTGCTTCTTATCCTTGTCTTCCTTCTGCATTCGAACACAGACGTTTTTGTTTCTTTTTAAATCGATGCAGAAGAGTAGAATTTCCAGTATAAAACACACCATGTGGTGTCCAATGGCCCTCGCCGCAACTATCCAATCGCAGCGGTCCCCTTGGGTCATGTGACTCCTCCCATGATTCCTAGCAAGCAGCTGAAACAAAGACAGAATCCCTATAAAATGGAGGGCTTGCCATGAGGAGAGGTTTCTGCTGTTGGGGAAGCTCACACAGCGATGCAGAGGTAAGCTGGGCTGTGGGAAAGGCTTTCACTGGTTTAACTGGGAGTGGGGGTTGTGGATTTGTTTTTTAATCCCTTTTAGTAATACCTGAGAATTTTTGCTTTTTAGCCGTACAAACATTTGTCAATGTCTTCAATAGAAACACTAAAAGAAACTTCATCAATTCAATGGCAAACGTTTCCACTGGAAGTCTTTCTCAGCGTCTTCAATAGAAACACTGAAAGAAACTTCATAAATTCAACGACAAACGCTTCCACTAGAAGTCTTTTTATAGTACCTGTAAAAAATAAATGATCAAGTTAGTTGTTAAGGTCACCTATAAGGATTGTGCTGAAAGTGGGAGACATATATTTTCAAGGTTAGGGTGCACACTGACCCTGAAAATACAAAGTACCCTTCGGTCGGCACTCCTGTCTGTTATAAAATCCCTCAAGAAACTTCCATGTGGTTCTGTTTTCTTTTCCCAAACTAAAATCGCTATATATATATATAAATAAATAAATACAAATTTGTGTATTAATGTGCTGTTTGCTTTTGCCATTGTAAAAGAGGATCAATTTGGATGTTGAATGGAGATTTGAAATTCTATATTAATGTAATGGATTAACCTAGGTGACATTTTTTATTGAGTTCCTTTTAAAAGGATACTGATCTGCCTCTCTAATACCTCCCTTGGGTGGGGGAGGTTGCTCTCTGGGTAGAAACCCTATGCAAGTCAATTTCAGAGAGGACTAAGGCTCAGTTGACCCATGCATAACCAATTTTAATTGCATAACCAATTTTAATTGCATGGCCAATTTTAATTGCATGGCCAATTTGCCCAGCAATGCACTGTAAACTTAAGACTTACAGGGATCATCTGGAGTTCAAAAACGGGCAACTGCAATATTGTAACGTGTGCAAGATCACATGTGTAGAACAACATGTATGAATACCAAAAGCACTGAACGTTGAAATGACCGAACGCTCTCGTCCTAAAGGAGAACAATGACAGAGAATAGATGGATCTAGATTTTGAACATTCTCCCAAGCCCCTGACTGATTAGACTTTGGTTTATTTATTTATTTATTTTTATTTTTTTTAACTTCACTTGAAGTCCATTCATCCATTTTGGGTTCTAGTGCCTTAATCGTTCTGAAATACAAGCACTGGCTGAAACGCTGGTCTGCGTGACTCGGTCTCTTCTAGTTTCAATCACACTGATGAAGGCACTGGAGCCCAAACGCTGGTCTGCTTGACTCGGTCTCTTCTAGTTTCAATCACACTGATGAAGGCACTGGAGCCCAAACGCTGGTCTGCTTGACTGATCTGTTATCAATACTGACATTAGCATAAATCCTGCACTTGACTCTCCACTACAGAGCTTGAGTCCCACGAGCAGACTGACCAGTTCATTACCCTGGGTTTACGACATCTGGAAGACAAAATCCACTAGGGTCGACTCTCTCTCTCTCAAGCGCGTTCAAATGTGACTGGTTGATTTTCCATCCGCAGCAGATCCGAGATCAAATCCATTTCCATTGTGTGTTGCTATCTCTGTCTGTCTGCCCCAGTTAGGATCGTGGGCCGGCACACGGCTCTCCACACTGATGGTGGAAGTGGTCCGATAGTGGCCAGCTACAGAGAGAGAGGTTGGTTTTAAATCTTGGACTGCAGAAGAAAATATATACAGAGTAATGTTGGTTCATTCAACAGACGCTTTTATCCACAGCGACTTACAGAGACTAGGGGGGTGAACTCTGCATCATCAACAACTGCTGCTGCTGCTGCAGAGTCCCTTCCAATAGGAGTTTGTTTTACGTCTCAACACTTGTTGGAGATGATCCAGGTGTTGGTTTTTGCAATCTTGGGAAAGGTAACATTAGTTTAGAAAGTTCTTGAGTAGAGCTCTCGTTTACAGATGGGGCTGTGCCTCATTAAAGAGTCTAGGAGGAGTCGTCTCTCTCTCTCTCTCTCTCTCTCTCCTCGATCCTCGATCCTGTATGGAGTGCGGCGCGGAGATCGTTCCTGCATGCTGCCTGGAATCAGAACCGTGTGGATTAGAAGGAGCTGGATTGTGGGAGAGCGCGGAACTGGGGAGAGCAGGATCTCGGTTCTGGGTGTGATGGGGAACCATTGTTCCTGCTGGGTTGGCAGGGGTGTCGGTTCTGTGCAGACCTGGGTTGGGGCTGGCGGTTTCTCTCTGCTGGTCTGGTAGTCTCTCTCTAGTTTTTTTGGTTTTGCTGTTGGGGTGTTGACTTGTGGACAGGCTGCACAGTGTAGGAGGCGTTGGCGTTGTGTAGCGGTGATCGGTTAAGAGTTTTGTGTTCCCTTTTTTGTTCTCTTTCGGGTTTGGTCTTCAAGATGTGGCTCAGGCTTTGTTCAAACTAAACCGTGGTGATTTTTCTGTGTGTGTGTTCCCATCGCACCCAGATCCGAGGCCCTGCTCTCCCCAGTACCGCGCTCTCCCACTATCCAGCCCCTTCTAATCCACACGGTTCTGATTCCAGACGGCACGCAGGAACGATCTCAGCGCTGCACTCCTCCATACAGGATCGAGTTGAGAGAGAGAAGCGACTCCTCCTAGACTCTCTAAATGAGAGAACTCCGCTCTACTGCAGAGCTTTGTAACTAACTTTAACATGACCACCTTTCTCAAGATTGCAACATTGAGCTATCCAGCATAAAATAACACGTTTTGCACGTGGAGTCGTGTGTGTTTGGGGATCTTGTTTTGGACTCTTGCATTCGTTCAAATCCAAATGACTGGACGAACAACAACGGCAAATCTGTTCCGAAACACACCAGGGCCTAGATCTAAAGAAAGCAATTCTCTCTCTCTCTCTCTCTCTCTCCTGATGTCAGAGGTTTACTTTTATGGTTAAACATAAAAAGGTCTGTGCATTTTAATATAAACTGGATTCTACTGTTCATAATCCCATGTTTATTCCACTTGAAGACGAAGGACCCTTTTTGGAGGCTCCTCTGGATTAACTAGGGGACTCCATGAACACCTGTATTTAACACAGGCGTCAGTTTATATATACCATCGGGACATGCATAGGATGATCCACTCATTTCTCTCTTCCAAGTGTTTTGACCAATTTTAATCGCAACTTCCTTTTTGTTTTGGATTTTTTTTTTTTTCCTCCCTCCTCCTCTTTACACCCGGGAGTGCCAGCGTGGGTGTGATCTATCGCCCCCTGGAGGAATGGGTGGAACAGCATGCTGACCAGGACGAGTTTAGAATGTGCTCCAGGTTCTAGCTCTGTGACGAGACCATAAGCAAGGTTCGAAATGATTCATCGACCGAGTAGAAGCACAGTCTGATCACGAGAGCGAAGATCAGGCAGGTAGAGTAATAATCCCTTCATTTCATATCCTCTTAATTATTTTTTTTAAATGCTTGTGTTCTGAACAGATTGACTGATGGTGTTTTTGTTTTGTGTTTTTTGCCAGAGGTGGATGTCCTTGCAGAAACCCCTCTACTCCTGTCAGGTCATGTGATTTTACTGCGACCATCCTCCTGCGGTGAACAGGAACAGTCTGCCACGAACACGATCGTTCAGTATCTCTCTTCCAAGACCCCTCCCCGGTTCAGACTAGATCTCTCGGCTCCACCCCTCCCTGCTCTGGACTCCCCTGAGCTCAGCACCACGGTGCTGGATCCTCGGCTGATGCACTATCCTTACACTGCTGCCATGTTACTGCAGATATAACTCCCTGTCATCCAAACTTGTTGCATCCTAGTTTATATTATATTCTAGTAGTGTTATTATTATACACAGCATCCTAGTTCATATTGGATTCTAGCAGTGTTATTATTATACACAGCATCCTAGTTCATATTGGATTCTAGCAGTGTTATTATTATACACAGCATCCTAGTTCATATTGGATTCTAGCAGTGTTATTATTATACACAGCATCCTAGTTCATATTGGATTCTAGCAGTGTTATTATTATACACAGCATCCTAGTTCATATTGGATTCTAGCAGTGTTATTATTATACAGAGCATCCTAGTTCATATTGGATTCTAGCAGTGTTATTATTATACACAGCATCCTAGTTCATATTGGATTCTAGCAGTGTTATTATTATACACAGCATCCTAGTTCATATTGGATTCTAGCAGTGTTATTATTATACACAGCATCCTAGTTCATATTGTATTCTAGCAGTGTTATTATTATACACAGCATCCTAGTTCATATTGGATTCTAGCAGTGTTATTATTATACACAGCATCCTAGTTCATATTGGATTCTAGCAGTGTTATTATTATACACAGCATCCTAGTTCATATTGGATTCTAGCAGTGTTATTATTATACACAGCATCCTAGTTCATATTGGATTCTAGCAGTGTTATTATTATACACAGCATCCTAGTTCATATTGGATTCTAGCAGTGTTATTATTATACACAGCATCCTAGTTCATATTGTATTCTAGCAGTGTTATTATTATACACAGCATCCTAGTTCATATTGTATTCTAGCAGTGTTATTATTATACACAGCATCCTAGTTCATATTGTATTCTAGTAGTGTTATTATTATACATAGCATCCTAGTTCATATTGGATTCTAGTAGTGTTATTATTATACACAGCATCCTAGTTCATATTGTATTCTAGTAGTGTTATTATTATACACAGCATCCTAGTTCATATTGGATTCTAGCAGTAAACTACACTATTTAAATATTGGTCTTGCATTGCCCTGTAACATCTGTAAGTCGCCTTGGATAAAGGTGTCTGTTTAGTAATAATAATATCTGTGTCTCACCTGTGGCGTTTCTTTTAGAAGCAGCAGGTGGACAAGGTCACAGTGGCACGAGATTTCTCCAGAACCTGGAAGAATGAAACTCTCAGGCCTGCAAACAAGATGACAAACCGTAAGAGAAATGGAGAAGCAGGAGTTTAAAAACGAGGCAAAAAAACCCGTGAGCATTCAGAAGCCAGTGGGAGTTTCCAAACGTTAAGATACTGGAGCGGAAAAAAAATGCAACCGAAGTAGAAATTTTTTTAGAGCTCTGTGCTTTTTTTTTTAATGTAAATTTAATGAGACCCAAGTAAGCATCTCTCACAAATGTTTTGACACTTTTTTTTTTTTTTTTTAAATTTATTTCGTTTTTATAAAAGGTCAAGGGGCAGCGTCCGTTTTCTCTTCCTGACTCAAGAGACTCGAACTGGAACAACGGGACCATTCGAATGATGCGAAACATTCCAAGATGGTTCTGGAGAGGTTATCCTGGCTGGAGTAAGCATGTCTCCTTTTTAAATAATTTCTTGTATTCCAATTAACTTTATATATATATATATATATATATATATATATAATATAGAATTAGTAAACCTCTTTCTGTAGAAATCTAGACTCCTTCCTAGTCTGTGTGTCGCATGCATCTTGAATGCAAATCTATTTTACCACGAGACGAACGCCTCATTTGATACTCCATGACCTCCTAGGTCTTGAATGCCACTTGCACAATTTTCGTTATAAACTATTCCTTGCCTCCCCACTGTTCTGTACTGTTTAAATATCCATCGCTGCTTGTGAATGCTCAGGCTGTTCCTATACGACGCGGTCCTCCAAACTGATGGCTCCACCATCGCATTTACAGCCGTGGCAACAGGGATCGATTTTTGTTCCTGACTTTTTGTATTCGTTCCAGTGTTTCAACGCAAACCTCTATTAGAAAACGCTGCATTGTGTGAAGAGTGCCACTGATTTCATCGCTGCACACTGAAGCGATCCCTCCCCTAGTGTGTTCGTCTGACTTGCCTCTTTTTGGGTGGAGTTTTAAAACCATGTCCTCATCCTTCTCCGCGCCCCACACCACTCCCAAACCCTTACCTGTTCTTCTGCTTCAGTTTCCAGACTTCTCTCATGGACTCTGCAGGAGCCTGTGCATCTCAACACCACATTTGACGGGAGCTCTTTTTAGTGTGTGTGTGTGTGTGTGTGTGTGTGTTACAAGTAATGCAACCGCCCCACCTGACACCCCAGATTCCTCTGTGCAGCATAGAAATTAGGAGTAAGGCTCAGGTGAGGGGGGGGTGAAGTGGGGAAGTGGAGTTACAGTGTGGTGTTCGGGATATACAGGCTCCCCCAGTCGAGGAAGAGAAGTCTGGAGACTGAAGCAGGAGAACAGGAAGGGGTTTGGGAGTGGTGTGGGGATGGCTTTAAATTTCCACCCAAAGAGATCCTGGAGGTATTCGAGGCTTCTCTGTCTGCGTCGCCGCCATGCATGGTAATTTTATACTGCAGTAATCCTCAGGACATACGTGACTACAGTCCTGTTTTGTTATCTTACTAATTTAATCAATAGAAACTCGCCATTCAGCTGTTGCTCCACTCAAGTGCAACCAACCGCTAACTACTCTCCTTAACAAGGTTACCGCGGTTACTTTGTTTGCTGGATTTCCTTCCCCGTACATTTTCTGCCTGTGCTTGATCTCTCTCTCTCTCTCTCTCTCTCTCTCTCTCTCTCAGTACATTTTACACGCATGTGATTTTCTATCCTACACACTACTTTTTTTTTTTTTTTTTTTGTAGTACTTTCATCCCAGCTGCGTTGCTTCCAGTAGCTGCAGGTAGACAGTGCAGTGCAATTCGTGATCGGGGTTCAGTCCAGTCTAGTTCGGTTGTGTGTGTTTTTTTTTTTCTTAGTCTGGTTTTGATTTTTTGAGTTTTAAGCTCGCTGTTGATTTTTGTTTGTGAATGTGTCGTGGTTTATTTCGGTACGTTCCATAACTGTTTGTTTTTGATTAGTCCTGTACAATTTGCTCTGACTAAAGTGTTTGTGTATTCCTTGTGGCTTTCCAGTTTTGAAATTTGACGACTCCTGGTTTCTCCTGCTCCTTTTTAAAATGATGGATAAACTGGTTCTTTTAGTGGTTGTCCTAGTGGATTTTCGTTGGCTGTCGTGGTGTGTTTTTTGGGCGCGGTGTTTTGTGTTGTGTAAGTTGCGCGGTTCGTTGATCTAGTCGAAGGTAGTTTTTGACTTTTTCCCTGTGACTTGCAAGAGAAACTAACTGCTTCACAACTGCTGGTGTAGAATAAAACTGGACTTGAACCCCTGTCTCAAACAGCACAGCGCCATCTACCTGCATGGTAACAGAACTACAGCTACTGGAAGGGGGGGTGGGGTTTAACAAAACACACACACAGAGTAGAGCCTCTGTTAGGAACACCAAACGAATTGTCCGGTCAGCTGAACCACTCACTTTTCAGCCAGAAGTATGCAATCTCTCACCCATGCTCGCAATGCAACCAGACTAAGCTCTCCTGCAGAGAAAGCAACGTCTACTGAACCAACAAGCATCTCCAGACGAAGGCGAGGCAAGTTCTTGCAAAGAACATTTCACATGGTGTTCATAATTTTAAACGCCATTTAGAGTTAATACCCCCATCTCTCCTTTTTTATTTAATGCTCAATTTTGAGTCTCTCTCTCTCTCTCTCTCTCTCTCTCTCTCTATTTTTTAATCTGTCCAGTTGGCTACAATTCAATAAAACCATTTCTTTTTCAGGGCTGTCTTTCACACTGCACGGTGAACACAAGAACAACTTTATTTTATTTATTTTTTGCACCAATCTTTACCAAATTTACTACACCACCCCTAGCCTCCTGAAGAGACACTCTTGGGTTGCATTTGGCTGTAATCAGATTTTATTTTTTTAAACTCTTGTACTTTCATACAAACCTTTAACTTTTTTTTTCAGGTACTTTTGCTACTATTTTTTTTCAATTATATTTGAAGCGATCCAGCGGTTAGAGAAAGGGGGTCTCGATACCAGGAGGTTCAAATCCCGGCTCAGCCACTGACTCCGTGTGTGTGTGTGTGTGTGACCCTGAGCGAGTCGCTTCACCTCCTTGTGCTCCGTCCTTCGGATGAGACGTCAAACAAACGAGCTCCTATTGGAAGTGACTCTGCAGCAGCAGCAGTTGTTGATGATGCAGAGTTCACCCCCCTAGTCTGAGTCACTCTGGATAAAAGCATCTGCTGAATGACATTAAACGGTTGTGCTAGACCTAATTTTGTATGGTTCTCTTACACACCTCTTCTGTACGCTGGTGTGTCCTGCTCCTCCAGGTAAGCGGGCTGGACAGTATCGGGTCAGTGTGGCTCCACATCTCATCGGGACGCTACACTCTTCTTGTTCACAGTGAATCAGTTTCCTCGTTTTCTGTGGGTCTGGATCAAGTCATTGGTGACCTGATATTCAGACACAAAAGCACAAGAAACCAGCTTCTTCCACTGGGGCTGGTGGAGGCAGTTAGCTTTCTGCTGTTCAAGTTTTATTCTAAATTATAAAAAAAAAAGCATAGATCTCTCGCTCCACCCCTCCCTGCTCTGCTCTGGACTCCCCTGAGCTCAGCACCATGTTGCTGGATCCTCGGCTGATGCACTATCCTTACACTGCTGCCATGTTACTGCAGATATAACTCCCTGTCATCAGAACTTGTTGCATCCTAGTTTATATTGTATTCTATAGTGTTATTATACACAGCATCCTAGTTCATATTGTATTCTAGTAGTGTTATTATTATACACAGCATCCTAGTTCATATTGGATTCTAGTAGTGTTATTATTATACAGAGCATCCCAGTTCATATTGTATTCTAGTAGTGTTTAATTTGCACTCACTGTAAACTACAGTGTATTGTAAATATGAAACTTGCCTGCTAACCCCGTACTGCCCTGCAACACCTGTGTGAGTCGCCTTGGACAAAAAGCATCTGCCTAAAAAAATAAATAATATTTAATCTCTTTTAGCAAGTTTCATCGCTATCGGAACAGCGGTTCTCTAGATAATGTGTGGGGGGAGGGGGGTGTGACTAGGTGATCCTCTTCCTTTTTCGATGTGGTTACTGAAAGGACCCGTTTTTAGGAAACAGACGTAATTATCGTGACACTTTTTCGTGTTTTGTTTCTTGTGCTAACTGTTTTGTCTTTTTTGTTAGATGGCTAAGCGTTTATGTGGGAGCTGTCGCTACAAGCCAGCACTAAACCTGGATTACACTGCACCACTGTGTGTCTCTTTCACCACACCTGCACAAGAGCACTCGCTAGTGGGAGACGCGACCGTGTCTGATTTTGTTTTGGGACGGAATCCCTGGTTTTGCACGGCGCGATCCACAAGACTGTGTAGAGTCTGTGCTTTATTAATGAAGTGCTGATATGCAACCCAGCTGAAATAAAGGAGCTGTTTTATTGAACTTTCCACTGTCTTGTGTGTTATTCCTGAGCACTGCAAGCCACTTTGCCACAGCATGTCCTACCCACTCGGGAGATGCGGACTGGCCCAGTCTTCTCCTCTTAATAATTACTGAGTCATTCAGCAGACACTTTTATCCAAAGCGACTGCCAGAGACTAGGGGGGTGA